>NJCS01000835.1:0-10803 GCA_002234255.1 Fusarium sp. Na10
CATGCTTATCACATACGTTAGATCAATTGATATACTTAGATATACAAAGTAGCCCTGGTTAGAGCTGTAAGGAATTGTAGGGTACCTCGTCAACTGAGACGTGAGCTCGCTTTGGCATTCAATTGGCTTTTTAACCTTGGCCTGTCTGTTGACGCAATCTTACCCCGCATTATTCCTCAGAGTTCGGGTAAAACTATCTTCCTTATCTTCCACTACCGACTAGAGCTATAAACATTATAGGTAATAATCGATTTCCCTTCCCAACAAGTTCGCAGTATGGATCCAGTAGCAGCGGATCAACTGAACGATCAAGATGTCTATCAGGCGACAAAAGACCTATTCGTGGGTCAAAAAGCCAAATTCCGAAAGCTGGGGCCCGTACAGAAGTCCATCGAGAGCTAATCGAGACGAGATAATACACTACGACGATTCGTAGACATATACGGTGTTGAAACCATTTGCCAGGTTGTTCTTAGGCTGCTTTCTGGCGGGGTATATGAATCAATGTTGACCGCGAGCCGTCGATTCCCGGATCTATTCAACCCATCCGCCGTCCAGAGCGAGGCAAGGGACATACTCGAAGCAGAAGCTATTAGAAACGAACAGACCGCGCTTAAAGACATAGTTCAGAGCCAGTTAGCTGACAGCAAGGAAACATTTGACTGCGCTGGGGTTATGGTTGCCTTACGTGGTGAGCTACGTTAGCCGCTAGACTTATTATCCATGGCTAATTATGGTACCGCTAGACTCGGGAAATGACATTCCGAACGGCCAGGCCAGCAAGTCATCGTCGCTATTTCCAGTATATTTACCGTTTCCCACGGAACATCTGCTCATGGAACGACTTCAAAAGACTCTTGAACTTGCATGTTATGAGTTCGGGGCTCGGGCTATGCCGGATATACTGCGAAAGCGTTGCTGGGACTGTCCTGAGTCAGTAGAGCTCAGTAAATGGACTGAGGTCTTCAGGCGAGAAGGGGTATTAGAGCGGGGGAGTCCCCGTAAAGCTTTGAAGGAACTATTACTTTCCATTGCAAACATAAGACACACAGCTGTCCACCGCTTGCGTACAAGCTTGGTAGGGCTAGAGCAGTTTATTGCTGATGCAGAAGATCTCGTTGATCTGTTGGGAGATACAGCGTACTCGAAATCGATGTCTCAGCTCAGGGCGAACGTAAATTCGGCGATTACGGAGCTTACGCAAAATAAGCAATTTTTTCAGCTACAACTAGAGCATACTCAAGCCACAATAGAACAGCAGCGGGCTGAACTAGATCGGAGAGAGCAAGAAGCCATTAACGATGCGAGAGAAGAGGACAGAAAGTACCAGATATTAGCAGGGGAAAGAGTTCAGAAGGCACTAGAACATATAGGGAACTTGGGAGGAACGGATAATAGAAGGATTTCTCTACTCGAGGGCTTTGGCAGCGTTAGGGACATGGCGGAGGATTATGACGATGACTTGGACAAATTCGAGGACTGTAATGAATGATTTAATAACAAGAGGACTTGAGCAGGTACACTGAGAGCCTATCCTATATTCGCTAATGTCCTAGTCTTGTTGTTAAGAACCTACGGGATAGCCCCAGATAGGCACAGCTTTCTTTGATGTTTGGTGATCATGGCGCCAATACATAACTATGTCAAATGACAGGTTTTCTGTCCTCCGAAGAATGTGTTGCACCCTCTCCTTGTCCAGTAGATCAGGGTGCGTATAGAAGAATTCTGTTATAGCATTGCGTAGCCCCCGATCCTCTTGCACTGTAGACGTATATGCCTCCTCAACGCTGGCAAGAAACCGATGTGTCTGCACATTTTCTTGTATTGTCTTGTTGAACTTCTCCAATGCGAGTCTTTTGAGGGTAAGTATGCCATAGAGCTCGGCCAGTGCATATACCCTAACGTGGAGTATAGGATAAGAGTCATCGATGTCGTCTTGTTCCGATATTGATACTGATACTTCATGCTCGGCGTCACATGACTCAGCATCCTTTACTTTAGGACTATTGCAGCTGCTCCGATAGTCCTGTTGATAAAAGTATTGGATTAGACAATCTACAGCTTGAGGGTCATCGTCTAGGAAGTCGAAATAATATCCGGGCGAGGCTCTACAAGTGTCACATAAAGTGCTCCCCTGAGTTGCGTCTTGGAATTTACATTTCTTTGCTATTACTGGGGATTGTGGACAGACAATCGCGCGATGAACATTATACTGTCTGCCGCGGGAGACCAAGATAAGATCGGAATAACTGTTGTCATCGAATGAACTAGCAGTGTCGTATCAGCATTATTGTTGAGGTAAAAAGGAGGCTATAATACGAGATAGCGACATAGACTTACTCCCTTAACCACGACAAATCGATTGTAGTCATCTCATGCGTCTGGCTCTCAGGGAGGCGGTTCTCAATCGATATATTCGCCGGACTCTGCACCCCGATGGTGATCCCGGCTTCGCGGAGATTCGGAAATTCTTGTGCAGCAGCGGATGGGTAGCGAAAAACACCTTGGCCGATAAGGTACTGCAGAATTTCGACGAGCTTCTGTTCGGTAAAGTTTGCAACCACGACAGCGTGCCTTCTAACGACAAGGCGAATGGACTTTTGTCTGCTAATATGCGAGTTTTCAGGTAGGCTAAAAACGTACCTACAATAGTCGTTCATATAAACGGCCTCCCTGTGACCGCTAGGATAGTCTATGATAGAAGCATCGGGTCGACAGTCGGTAGGTGCGCTGTTGGCTTGCAGAGCCTGATTTAAGAGTTAGGCGCCTAGGCATCAATGCAGCACATCTCACCACTGAGATCTCGTGCTGAAGGGTACGTACAGACTGATGTCTCTCCAACCCCGCTTCTGAAATATCAAATTATAGCAACATCTTCTCTTCCTGAACTATTACAACGCCCTACCTCGAGATCGTCACCGGAACGTTATAGCTAATTCGTCAACTGAATTCAAGCGTTGTTATGAGTGCAACAGCTGTGGAAGAATCACAGTCTCTCGAGATGCCCAGTCTGGGGAGGCAACATGCACTAGTTGTTTTGCAGATAAGCCGACTGTCGATAGACAGGCGGGTAATGTTATCAACGAAGCCGCTGTAGCTACACCGGAAGATGTGCCCGAGAATCAAGATATCTACGCAGCACTCAAGGGCGTCCCTTTACTAATGAAGAGCATCAAATCTGGACAGAAAAAGGGTGATAGCGTCGTCAGGAACCGACAGACTAGAGAGGATATCCAACAGCTTATTGCAAAGTATGGCCTGGAAGAGTTAAAGGCTAGGGTCAAACAGATGGCAACCTAGGGGGTGTTTGTATACCCTTCTATTGCACAGTAAATGTTTCCTGATCTTAGCGGCGATGTACCTGCAGCTGAGGCCGTAGGTAAGTCGATAGAGGAAGACAAGATTCCTGGAGCAGTTAATCCAGATGAGTTGATCCTCGAGCCTTCTAGTCAATTGATCGCTCCGATGTCAAGGCACTAGTCGGCAAATATGGAATGGATTCACTCCAGTCTGTAGTGAGAAGACTGTTGAAGGACAGGTCATTTACCTCCGACTTTATTGCAGAATAAAGATTTCCTGGTTTGAATGCTGTTATTGTTCATGCAGAAGCCATGAGTACGGAACCTGCTGAAATCACGTTAGAGAAATCGGACTGGGAACTCTTAGTGGAAGCAGAAGCGCCAGTAAAGGCCTCAGAAGAAGAGCCCGAAGAAGCCACAGCCGAGGCCCTGGAAGAAGAGTGCATAGAAGATTAGCGATGGCCAGAAAAAGAACTCCTTCCTGCAGGACTATATTCGGAGGGAGTATACGAAGTTGTAACAGAGACAAACGCTCCGGAAGGTGAGTGGCTTTATTTCTTTACTTGATAACGATTTAATATACCTACTGACCTTGGTTAGTAGAAGAAGTATGCGGGGATTGCGTACAAGAGGAGCAGAATACGATATGTTTGCCCCGTAGCAGTCAGCATAACTTGATTGTCTACCTGCAGGAGGTCCTTGAGATAGCATGTTTTGCTTATGGACAGAAGCATCTGGCGACCTAACTACGCAAACGCGGCTGGGATTGTGTTGAAGTAGTAGCGCTTTATACTTGGATGAATGAGTTTCCTGCTATGACTGAGGCCTTCGATACAATGCACAGGAGGGAGCTGCTACAGTCAGTAGTCGATATCCAAGACATAGCCTTTAAACGTACGCGTATCGACTGGCCTAGGATGAAGAAGTTATTAGAGGATGCATTGAAGCTTACGGAGGTCCTGAACGTCAAAGAGTACAGCGATATGGTTCAAAAGGTTCGAATAGACATCGGGAAGGCGGTGGATGGCTTGAGCTGCAAAGAACAAGAAGCAGAAGATCAGCAGGAAGAGAAACTGCAGCGGATTGCAGAGGAACGAAGAAAGCTAGATAAGTGGGAAGTGGAGGTTCGAGAGTATAAGAAAAACATGGTGAAAGATAACGAGAAGTGTGCTGAGTCGGAAGTCGAGGGAATACTGGAGGAGACAAGGAAAATATTAAAGACAGCAAGATATTTTCTTAAACTTGTAGAGTAGGGAAGGTAAGGTTTTTATTTTTATTCTTATTTTTTATTAACTAAGTTGACTTGGATGGTAGAAGGAGTTAAAGCGTCTGATTAGGACCCCACTAAACCGAATCATTTTAATCACTTCGGCTTGTTGAATAGCCTCACTCCAGTGTGATATGTATTTTCGCCGTTTGACCTTGATACCCCAACGAAGACGTCAGTTTCGAATCCCTTTGGTGTTTCCTTGCTTATGAGGACTTCAGCCGACTTGTGAAAGACACCAGCTTCTGTCATAGACGCCTGCGCAGTTACAGTGACGGTCTTATCTTTCAATATATCCTTTGCATTCCTAACCTGGGCACAGACATCCAACGTCGCGGGTATCACTTCACGTTCGAACTTAGTCGGGTTCACCATCGGAGGCGTCTGCGTTACATATGCATTGACAGTCGTGTTATCAGTGGCTCGGTAATGAGCCCCTACTGTAAATGGGGCTCGGACTTGATGCTTATGGAAAGATGGCGAGGGTATTGCACCCTTGAACAACTCGTGGTTGGTAGTGTAAGGAGCATTCATATCGCTTGTGAAAAACTGGAGTCGCGGGGGCGGTGGTTTTATAACCTGCTAATATTGTTGGGCTGGCTTTTAAACCTAATGGTTAGTAACGGTTAAACATATTACGGAAGGAAAGTACAGCCAAAAGGTGTATGCATCATCATGTATGCAGGAGAAGAGTGAAGAGCACATACATTATAGCCTAGAAAGTAAGGTGAGAATTCCATAGCTGCTGTCTTATGGTTTATATCTTTGTAGCCCGACGATAACGCCGGATGATGATGATGATGCTGCTGTTGACTATAAACAGCCAGCAAGCGGGGTAAACATTGTGGTGGTTATCTAAGATATGAAGTTGATTGGGCAGCGGCGCAAATTGTGTTGGCCTGCAGAGCCTGATTCGAGACTCAAGCGCTCAGGCATCCATGCAGTACATAGTACGGCTGAAACCCCATGTCACTAGACGAAACCTCTCAAAATTTACATCCATATGCAGCTGTATCTTCTGCCTTGACTGGATCTCAGCGACTTCAGCAGCTCGTTTGACACACAGACACTCTATCTGTCCCTCTCCTGCTATCATCTCCAATTAGCTCAGGCAATATGGTTATCATAGCCCTTACCAAGCAGAAGACTATGAGTGGGCGAAGGATCGAAAGTTTGCGCCTTACTCACACTATAGAGACGATGTAGAGCTGGACTTGATTCAGGTTCCCAGCCTTGACGAGGACTGGGTTTACTTGGCATGCGAGAATGACCATCCCTGCAGCAGGTGCGATCGTATAACGCCACACATCGATTGCATATTCATCGCAGTTGATGGTGCCTGTAGAGGTAACGGCACTCCAAATGCGAAGGCTGCCATCGGAGTCTTCTTTGGCGAAACGTCGCCATTCAATCGAAGCCTCTTGCTACGTCAGGTACCTGTGACGAACCAAATCGCAGAACTGAACGCCGGCATTGCTGCACTCGAACAGGCATTGGAAATACTGCGATCCGAAGCGCTAGGTAAAGACTCGCCTCATAAAGTCATCATCAAGGCGGACTCGGAGTATCTCGTCAAGGGGATGACTGAGTGGGTGTTCAAATGGGAAGTCAACGGATACAAAAATGCGAAACGGGACCCTGTCAAGAACTCTACACTGTTCCAAAAGCTACAAAGTCTTGTTGAGGCCTTGAACGCATCCAACGTCGAGGTTCTATTCTGGCATGTACCTCGGGAGATGAACAAAGAAGCCGACAAGTTAGCCAATGAGGCGTTCAACAGCCGTCCGTAAAGGACTACTTGTCAGTCAATCACTTTCGTCATCAAGTTGAGAATCACTTTAGTTCTCCAGTGGATGGTTGCATATGATAATAGTATTAGTAGAGACTTCCGGGCACTACCCTGTAAGGAACAAACAGTACGAAAATAGGTCAAGTTCGCTACCCCCTCGTCTAATGAAACACTGTGCTCAGTCCATGAAATGCGCTAGGGCGTACGGGATTGGGGGCGCAACGTAGATGCAGGTCAAGGCTTAGCTAAGGTTCGTCCAGCATAAGCTTTTTGATGTGGTCTTCGTGTAAAAGGTACAGCCGCTTGTATATGAACTCAACTATGGAGTCACGCATCTCTCGCGCATTGTCCGAAACATCATCACCTGAGTCATATGCTTCCCGCGCCGCTTTAGCGAAGTGATCAGTCTTCTCAAAATGATGGGCTGCTGCCTGGAACTTGGCCACCGATAAAGATTTTAGAGGATCTATGCCATACTTGTCTGCCATAGCGAATATTCTGACATGGGTAATTAGCTCAGAACCATCAAGGGTTATGACATCTTCCGTGGAGTCGCAGGCATCTTCTTTGTACATCATTTCGGTGTGGACTTTTGCGTCTCGGGCGCGGCCCGGGATTTCATAATCCCAACGGTAGAAGTACTGTACAACGCAATCCACAGCTCGGGTATCGCGATGAGCCTCGAACGCGAAAGAGGGTGGTTCGCCGAAAAATTGACCATTTGTCGCCCGGTTCTTGCCATTTCGGCTGTGCCTGTTCTGGATGTACGCCGAATGATAGAAAACAACAGCGCGGTGAGCATTATAGGTCTTGCTGCCCTTGGTGAGGCGGAGATCAGAGTAGTCGCCAGTCTCTAGAAGCCTTGTTTGTGCGATTCAGATATATTATACTTGTCGATCAAAAGGCTGATGTGACCTACTCGCCGCACCATTTCTTCCATTCCTCTGTTTGTTCCTTTGTATCTGTGTCGTGCTTGGGAATCATCATGGAGGCATTCGTTTCCTGAAGATGATACGGGACCGCTGTAAGATATCACCCAGATTATTATTATCTTAAGCGCTCGAGTTTGGTTGATCAGGCTGATGTTCAGGCGGCGCGTATTAGACGTGTATTAAGGCGCGGGACTTGCCTGGCCCAAGGGCTTAGGCACCAAGGCCACTATGCATGATACGTGCAGCATGATGTCTCGCAACCCCCGCACCGTTGAGACAGCCAACGTAGAGATTACGATCCATTCAACTACCTTGCGGTCGAAAAGAACATATTACTCCTTCTTAGTCCCAGCTGGTAGATAACACATACCCTAGGTCTACTGTATACTAGAA
Source organism: Fusarium sp. Na10 (assembly GCA_002234255.1). Lineage (NCBI taxonomy): Eukaryota > Fungi > Ascomycota > Sordariomycetes > Hypocreales > Nectriaceae > Fusarium > Fusarium sp. Na10. Next base: position 7,681 of record NJCS01000835.1, read on the forward strand.
GAACGTCTTATTCTAACGAACTCGCACCATGACCGTATCATCGTGCGACAAGCCCGTGCTCTACTGCGGCTGCACCACAAGAGAACCAAACATTGACAGTGTCTCCGTCAATCCGACATGCAACTCGTGCCAGGAACGGTTACCCGACGACAAGGCCATTTATCTGGTACTCAAGAACCACGTTAGGGATCTACATCACTTGACCGGCAGGGGAAGTCAGAGCAAGAAGTATCAACGTAGGATGATGGGTCGTAGCAGAAATATCATGGATAGCATTAAAAGCGATCCGTATCCAGAAGATGTACAGAAGCTGCACGATAAGTATGGTTTCGAGGTGGTACGTTCTTTAGCCAGGGTTCTAGTGAACAGCAGTCCGTTGACGATACGTTCTCCTTATCCCTTTCACGGCTTGTATGATCTCGCAACACCTTCGGTAGAAGTCGATAGCGATGTGCCTAGGGAGGCTACCTGGGTGCCAGAACCGACGCCGGCACCGGAAAGGGTGCCATCACCCTATGACTGCACTCCGAAAGTGGATGTCAGCCCGGAAGACGACCGACCAACAGAATCTGATGGCTATGCAGAGCCCGAGGCTATCATGGGAGAGAAATACGTGGATGTTCCAGATGAAGTGCAGGAGAAGCCTTGCGATGACGATTTGTCTCTGCCCTATGATGACGATGGGTACGACAAGGATAAGGCGCAGGAGGGCGCTACCAAGCCTGGAGACTCGAAAGGGGGCAGGGACATCCACCATGAGCAGGAGTCTCCTGACAGAGCGGATATCTACGAGCCCTGTCGTAATCGATATCAAGACAAAAACGGGACGGTGGGCGTACAGCTGAGTATCCAGTACGAGCTCATGGTACAGCTACAGAGATACATCGAAAGAGCCTGTTATGCATTTGGACGTGGAGAACTCCCAGAGACTCTGACACAAAATGGATGGGACTGCGATGAAGCAGTAACGCTGGATCGTTAGATGAGAGAGTTCCTCGATCGGCCTGAAATATTTGACGTGGGAGGCAGCGTTGAGAGTCCCCAGTCATTGTTTCAGAGGCTGCGTGAGATTCAAGCAGTCAATCTCAGTCGCAAACGCCTGACTTCTGACGAGATACAGCAGTTTCTCAGTGATGCATGCGCACTTATGGATGTGCTGAATGTTAGCGGCTATAAGGAGATCCTTAAGAAGCTCGAATTGAGGATTGGGAAGCTGTTAGTCGATTTCGCCGTCAGGTTCGAATCATTTCGGCAGAGACGAGATGAAAAGTTGAAGCAAGTAAAAAGCGAGCGGGCGAAGCTGGACATGCTAGAGAGGAAGATTCTTGCAGAAATGGACGATGACATGGAAGGAAATCAGAGTATGGTCAAGCGGGAGATTCGAACTGCATTGGACAAAACGGCGGCGAAATTTGAAACAGATATAGAGTGGGAAAAAGATAGAGGAGAGTGAGCCGGGGTGACATCGATGTCTGTGGTCGCAAGTTAGCAATTTTGGGTTTGTCAGTTGGCCTGGTAGTCGCGCGGAAGGGTTAAGGTAAAAGCTGAAAGCATAAGCAGAAACATACTGTTATTTCTACCTTGCTTGACTCCAGTGACGAAATCTAAATGAAATCTTTTCCAGGATTATGAAATTTTGGGCCTTTAATATTATTATTATTATTTTGCGTTGTATATATTATCCATCAATTATATTCGAGGTTTAAACGTGGATAATAGGGTAAGCGATAATTGCATGGCTTTAGGTTATTAAAGTTTTGGCGAGGTTGCAGTGATTACAGGAGTAATACAAGGAAGCTGGGGCCGGAATAGGCGCTATAGACAGGGGTTATCACGGGGTCATAAAACTAGAGGACGGCCTGTAATCTGGGGCCAGCAATTTCTCCACTTTTAACGATACATACCGACACTTTCCATCATGGCAGAATCTGCGACGACGATGAGTACGAGTAATGGTTACGCGCGACTGTTAATATGAACCGATGGGATGCGTCGGTGACGTAGAAGCGCTTGTTCTAGGGCAAGACGAAACGTTAATCCGATAGGGAAGCAATGTCTAGTATTAAGAGTCAATGATCTAGAGGATACTGAGTAGACCGTTCCCGTCATTACCATCATTTTCTGACTGCCCGTCGACTAAGGGAAGCGGTTTTAACCTGTAGCCCCAATACCAAAACAGAACGTCAAGCTTTCGATTAAACAGGGAAGTTAAGAGTGGCGACGATGCATCACCATAATCACAATCAGAGGAAAGGAATTCCTATCTTACCCGTAACCCTAGCCCTAACCCTAAGGCAAAACCGAAGATTTTTGTTTAATTGGGGAAGGTAAGAGGGTAGCGGGTGTTTGAGAGGGCTGGTGGGAGGGTGAGTTGAGTGCTAGGACTGGAAGGAAAGGAGGCGGCGGAAAGGGCAAAAGGCAGGGTTAAGTGTCAGTTTTAGGTGTTAAGGCAACGCAGCGGTAGAGGCCGGAGTTTTGGTTAGAGCTAAGAGGTTAAGAGACCGGAGGAGGGCGTAGAAAGTAAGGCGAGAGTGGTGCTATATCTAACGTCGACTTTACGCTTAACCTTTACGTTTACCCTAACCCTAACCCAGTATCGGGTTAGGGTTTAGGGGTAAGGGTAAAGGGAAAGTTAGAAGAAGGAGGGAGAAAAAGGTTAATAAAGGTGGGAAGAAAAGCTAAGGTCTGCGTACTTAAAGATAGCAGTAAGGAGTAGAGTAGTTAAAGAGTAGAGAGTAACGGCTAAGCACTAAGGTAAGAGTTGGCACGTAGTGCAGTAAGTAATAAAGTAAAGAGAGTAAGTACTAAGGTAAAAGCTAGTAGGTAAGGTAAGTAGTTTAAAGGGTAAACGCTAAGGGCAGAGTAAGCGCTGTTAGGGTTAAGGGTTGGTGAGGTTAGAGGGAAGTGTAAGTAGGTGAAGATAAGCGCTGTAGGGTTTTTTTTTAAGTAAAAAAGAAGGAGTTAAGGGTAAGGTTAAGTAGGTAAAGAGGAGAAGTGTAGAAAAGTTAAGAGTAAAAGGGGGAAAGTAGTAGTAAGGTAGGGAAGAGTAGTTGTTGTAGTAAAAGGAGTAGGTGTAAGGTAGAGTTTAAAAATTTTGAAAATTAGGGTTAGGATAGGGTTAGT
>NJCS01000084.1:2668-65702 GCA_002234255.1 Fusarium sp. Na10
ATAGTTAGACCTAACTATTATATTAAGTATTTAGTAAAATATATTAAACTAATACTATTTTTAAGTTAGTAATATATTCTAGGTAAGGCTTAATAGTATTTAAGGCTATTATTTTTCTTTTTTACCTTAAAGTAAAAAAGATAGATAAAATAATAAATAATAAACTATAATCTATAGATACTAAGGGCAAGTTACTTATATTATCTAATCTATATTTTATAATTTAATACTATTTTAAAATATTAAATATAGTTCTCCTTAAAGAGGTTTAATACTAGTAGGTAACTTAAGGTCTTTACTACTTACTTTACTATAATGTAATAAGATAGCTAATAGGAAAGTAAGCTTTACTTATTAGGTATAAGATATTTAGTAAACTTTTCTTAATACCTTTCTTATTAATATTTCTCTTAATAGAAAATAAAGTAGGATTTTAATTAAAGGCTAAGATAAGCTATAGCCAGATTTAGCTATAAGTATTAAGCAAGGTAAGATTATAGTAATTAATATAAAGCTTAATATTAAGTTTAACTAGTAAAGTGTTTATATAAAAGGGTAAGTATGGTTTTTTATATATATATAAATATATATAGAATAAAGATTTATAAATAGTATTAAGGATAATTAAAAGGGGTTATACCTTTATTATAAAACTTATAAATCTACTATAAGTTATTTAAGTTAAAATATATCTATTTTATATAGTCTTTTAAGGTCTTAATATAATACTAGCTAGCTATAAGCTTTAGCCTCTTATTAATAAAATTAGCCTAGTTTCTAAAGAATAATATATATTAATATTAGTTTTAAATATAGCTTAGATTAGTATCTAAAAAGGTATTAATAATTATCTTTTTAATAGTAATAGTACTATATAAAAGTTAAATATAGTACTACTTAGCTTAATGTATAAAGCTACTATTCTAGAAAGAGTAATAGAGATAGGTAATATAGTTATAGTTAAGGGGCCTGTTATTACTGTAAGACTAGAAGGAGTTAAGGAAATAGATAGTTAGCTTAATAATAGTAAGGCAGTAAGGCTTTACTTACTTCCTTAGGGAATTAACCTTAGTAAAAGAAAGTAAAGAAGACTTTAGCAATTTAGTAGGCTTAGTTAGTAAAAGTAGTAATAATAATAAAGTATTATTAATAATAGAGGTAAAGAAAGAAAAAGTATAGGTAGGTATTATTTTCTATTACTTAAAGGGGCAGGGATTTATATTAGATTTAAGAAGTAAATAGTAACTAGTTTTAATTATAATATTACTAAGGATAATAATAGTAGTAAATAGGTATATATATATATATATATATTTATTATTACTTTATTTTATATTAAGTAATATTTAGGTAGAAATAGTTAAGAAGAAAAAAAGAAAATAAATAAAAAAATAAAAAGTAGTATTATTATATTAAATAAGAAACAATATAGGGATTAGAAATATAACTAGTTAAAAAAGGAAAGGTAAATAAAGAGTATAGAAAGGAAGTAAAATATTAAAAAGTTAAAAGGAAAGATAAAAGATAGTAAGTATAGATACTTAACCCTAAGATTAAGATATAAATTAATTACCTAAAGTTTTAGAAATTTATAGGTATATAGATACCTAAACCTAGGTTTAAAGAATAAATTGCTATAAGTTTTATAAAAGCTATTATATATAGATACCTAAACCTAGGTTTAGGCAGGTTTACTATATAAAAATAGTAAGTTTACTAGTAAGGTTATAAAAATCTAGAGGCCTATGAGTAAAACTGTCTAAATATTTATTACTTATAACCCTAACCAGGACCCCTTTAGCGTGTTTTTTAACTGCAATGCCTGAGCATATTAGCATTACCAGGGCAAGCTTAAAAACGTTTGTATAGTACCATTGAGCACAGAGATGATGTGATTGTTAAATGACAGGACGTCTATAAGCGACGAGTTTAATGGTCTACCATTCTGAGCTTTCGCGGGCCTAGTGAGGACGAGATATAAAAAGGTTTAGAATTTCATTATTAGGAACGTAATTTTGATACTGTAAGCGTATAGAAAGCTTAAATTTATGAAGCAGGGACAAAGTTGTTTACCATCTTTAGGGTCGTTCTCATGTGGTGAAGACGTCAGGACGATAGATTTTCGAAGTTGGAAAAATTATCTCCATTGGGTATCGAAGAAGCTCTCGCCATCCCTTATCTTAGTCCAATCGGTGGAAGACGCGCTGGTGAACGATAGTTTGCGCCAGTTAACGCGCAGCTTCGGAAGAATAAATGACGTCTACGAAGGGCCGATCATCACGCTTTTATTTGTTTATTCTTTTGCTAAGACTAGTGCCTCAGGGCAGCAGGTGTCTGTTATCAGCAAGCCGGTAGAACAAGCAGTTAGAAACTTATTCACGAAATATAGCTAAAAACCTTGGGAGTTTCAAGTGTTCCAAGTTACCGTTTATGGGATTAAAGAAGCTCTACAGGTTGCTTTGCATCTTCTATTTACCTGTATCTTGAGCATACAGTCGTCCCGACCTGTTCCGAGCCTATATCGAGACATACGATATAATCTCGGCATTAACTAGACCCGGTAGACGCATGATAAATACACAATGGAAAGCCGCAGTCTCCTGTGGCCAGAATATCTTTCAAACGTGGACCACATTAACCTTTCCGTATCTATAACTTCGTCCGGCTCCTCGGTCAGTAGTGGGGCTTCTGGATACTTCCAGGAAATTGCTGTAACCCGGAGCGCATCCCATTATTATCTGTCTTTCTCCAGATTCTATTAGGCCGTACAGTCGGAGCACAGCTGATGAGGTCATGTAGAATATTTTATGCAGCCAAGACGGGGTATTGAAAGTCGCTTTAATATATATGGGATTTCGGCATGGTCGAGGTTGATCTCGGTGTAGCGATATACTAAAAGTCATAGGCGCCAAGGGATCTGCGAAACTTACTCCGCGTTTCCGGCTTGGCGTAAAGTATCAAACCTCCATCGGACGAAACCCCAAGCAATTTGCCATTAGACCTCACCGCTAACATTCGCTTTGCATGATTTGCTGTACCAAGTGACCGGTCGTGGTTTCGGCGCTGTCTAGCCGCACTGAAGTTGTCACCAGGCTACGTATGCAAATAATTTTTTGGTTCAATGAACGCATTGTAGTCAGGTTTTCTGTTGCCCTGCATACAAATTGGCATTCTTGACGTGCTGGCTGTCTATTATTGGCTTGAGTGCAGCCCCACTTGGTGCACGGTTTATCTCATCTTTACGAGGTTAAGGCGTGACGACGACAGTGCCAAGCATCCCTTGGCCTCCACCTTCGTCTTCTCCTTGTCACTAGTCATGCTCGCAGGAACCAATGTGCGTTAGATATGTAGACAGGAAGCTTAGCGGAGGTATCATATATAAATACAGTATCATAATAATAAAGACTCTCACTGTTTTCAAGCAATGACCAAGTTATCAGACTCTTTGATAGCAAAATCAAGAGATAAAGCCGTGCTAGAAGCCGGATTATCTTGGCAAAGCTCTTGGCAGTAATCACTAGCAGCGTAGTGCTGTCCCTTCCCTGTCTTACTCTAAGGATTCATTTACCAGGGTAAGTGAAATTCGGTTAGTCGTCGATTCCGCAATAAGAAAAACAACTCCCCTTCACCACCAGCAACTACAACATATTCAAACCACGTTTGCTATCGATAAGAAACCGAAAACACGACCTGTGGTTTCACCCGCTAGCGATTGGAATATGCCGTCACAAGGACTCGCCGGCTTGCCAGAGCCGCCAGGAAGTCATGTGCACCATATAGGCTCGAACCACATGAAGGGACGCGCATTACACCAGTGTTGCTAATAATATAAACAATATAATATTGCTAATATGAACCCCCTCGCAATATTATTATATTGTCAAGAGGTGCATATTATATTACCCAATATGGACATGGCTTATATTATATTTATTGCCAAGAACCCAATATATTGGCAGTATGACAATACACCCAATATATTCCACGTGACCTAATCACTAAACCGCTTCTGCATAAATCTCGTCGCCAAGTCGACTGAAATTGACGACTCTCTTCGTTGTGACCATTTTACCAAAGGGAGGCGCTATTGAGGCATGGCGGTAAGTCTGTCTCGGCTCGACAGTGACAAAGAAAATGGGCAGAGGTGACGATGGCCAATGTCGGCAGGGGAGGTCCAGCCGAACATGGTTAGTACCAATCGTACCTCTCCTGACGCGTGGAAACAACGCGTGGCTGCGTTTAGCCAATAAAATGCCAAGTATCCCTGTCGCTAGTATAGGGTAAGGCCTACCCGCTACTGTTAAGAGGCAGTTTCACCCCAGGACTAACATCCCAATATAAATAATATATTGCTAATATAGACATCCTTATATTACATTATCACAATATCATAATCTTTATATTATATTATCACAATATAGGAAAGTCTATACTATATGGGTTATATTGCAATATACTACTTTATTGCCATATTATTAGCAACACTGCATTAAGGAAGTAAAGCAAGCTATTGGGCATATGGCGAGGGCAGGCGCGCATGCCATTGCTAGTATCGAATCCGGCTAACTCGAATAAACAAAACCCGGTACATCTTACGTCCGAGAAAGAAGGCAGGCGCGACTCGTCAGGAACATTGGTAGGGAAATATGGCAAGTGCCGGGAAGTAGTGGGCCGTAGGAAGCTCGGTATCGTGCTCATCCCCTGCAGAAAAAAAGATGCTAGAGCAGGTAAAGAACTATATACCGTCAAAAAGTTCCAGCAGCAGTCGAAGGAGACAGAACGGGCGTATATAAAGCGGTCAGTAGCAGAGCTCTATATCGCAAGCGCACTATTACATCCAAATGTAATAGGCACACTCGACTTACTCAAAGACGCAAAGGGTAACTACTGCGAAGTCATGGAGTTCTGCTCTGGTGGTAACTTGCATAGCTTGGTGCATTCTATAGGCAAGTTACAGTGGCAGAAAGCGGACTGCTTCTTCAAGCAGTTAATGCACGGCGTCAAGTATATATACGAGATAGGGGTAGCGTATCTTGACCTTAAGCCTGAGCATCTTCTACTCACAGGCAACGGCTTGCTCAAGGTCAGTGGCTTTGGCCACAGCAAATGTGTTCGCCTTGCTTAGGAGAATGATATTTACATGGTTTCCGGGATCCGTGGTTCAGGTCCGTATATCGCTCCTGAGGAATACGCTGACAAAGAGTTTGACGGTTATGCAGCGGATATCTGGGCTTGCGGCGTTATCTACATGGCCATGATCACGGGGTTTCCCCGCTGGCGCACCGCGAAGAAAAGTGAGGATGTATCCTACGCACGATACCTGAAGGAACGCCGCCAGCAGGAGGGTTTTGTCCCAATCGAGTCGTTGCCCCGAGTAAGTCCTGTCGCCTGCAATTTGTGGCTCTATCCCAAAGCGCTAAAATTTGCCTCTCCTCTAGTTACACAGTCGAAATACCATATACTGCATCTTGGATCCGAATCCATCCCGCCGGATTACGGCATCACATGTTTTGAGATCCGAATGGGGCCGGGAGATGAAACTTTGCAAGGCTGGCCAGGGTTCTTGACTGTAAAATACATCATTACAACAAGACGAACCACATACTCGTGGCACTTCGCAAGAAGCGGCCTCTTCATGTAGTTTTACTTCTGTTTGCAACATTCGTATATTATGTCCTATGCTCCTATAGCTACTATGTTGTCATTGCTTCTTTTCGGCTGTACCCTTGTGACGCCCATTTCGTTAACTTTCTCGCTCTAATTCAGCACAGACCGTACTTCGACTATATAAGCCTTATCTCTGACCAAGTATAAGCTTCCTTCTTGTCTCAGATGTTTATTTTTAGCATATAAACTCGACTAAGCGCCACATTCTCATCTCAAAGAGTCTATACCTCCGATTTCCATAAAGACGGTTTGGTACATAATTCCCTATATTCCTTTAGCAAACTGATATAAGGTACTTGAAATAGATATTTAAGAGCTTCCTTAGCGTATAGAGATTTGATTTCTTATGAGTTCTGAATGTGTAATTGCCTCTATTGTGTTATTTAGCGTTTAAGATACTAAAGTTCCTGTAGCTTATCATTGTCTAGATTTAGTGTCGGCGTGCGTAGCTTTGCATCTAGTTTAGAGATTTTTGTGGTTAGAAGCGTAAGCCCTATGCCTTAGAAACCTCCCGAATGTTCTTCTCTGTTATACAGGCTAGGAGCACTATATAAAGCATAGGAAAGAAGTCTTACTTTGCTAATATAGCTTATACCTGGCCTTATTTTCTTCTCAGTCTGTTAACCAGAGGCGCGCTTAAGCAGGCCGAAAAACCTAATATCAAGAGGCTGAAGTAAGTGAAATTAATGAACTAACATATAGAGAATTAAGATCTTGTTCTCCTTGCACTGTAACCTAAAGCCGGTTAAGTAGTGACATATAAGGATATCTAGGATGAGGTGGCGATATCCACCTGTGGTTCGCCGTCTTATATGCTTATCAAAGTATTAAGCCCATTCGGCGCCTATACAGATTGTCGTCTAATCGTTGTAAATCGCGACTATGACCCAATTTTGCGGAAGCGGGCTGTGTTTATACTAGGTCGAGAGGTGGACTTTTCCCGGCAACAACGATGAATGGCGGTACGAACTATCCCTCAGAACTTACACTCTATTGCTGCAACCTATTCTCGATTTCCAAGTTGAGCCAATCTTACGCTAAAAGTTTTTTCTGAGATTGTGATAACTATCCCTGCCAAGACAATACGCATGATAAAGTCAGCCACGTCAAAGCTATAGAAATCTGGCGCGTTAATGCCGCGTTTGCGATTATCTTCTCTATGAGCGCGAACAAGCATCGAATGGTATCTGAATGTTTGCATTTAGCTTTATTACAGTTATATCTCAAAAGACAACGCGACTTTAGCTCTGATGGCCACTTGAAGAATTTAGAGGTCCAGCGCTTGCCAATGGGCAATGTGTCACGGTCAGCGAGCAGTTCAGCTAATCGGCCTAATCTACTCAGAGCTGCGGAGGTCTTGGAACTCTTGTCACGAATTGCACTTCTCCCTCTACATCTGAGTCATGTATCGTCCTAACGATGTCATGTCAAAGTACTCCGATATGATTCACCGTATTCAAATGTACGACCTACCTTGTCAAGGAACCTGTCGGTCCACTTTACCATTTCCTCCCCATCCCCACTGTGCCCTTGACCCACCCCGTTTTTCGTACTTGGCTGAGAAGCTCGCTTACCCCGTCTGATGCCCGAGGAGAACTGATCAGTCTGAGGCCTGGAACACCTTTGAGACTTCAGGCTGTATCGAGCGGCCTTCTCCCGAGCTGATCCGCGCTCCTCATCTTGGCTTCCGGTCGACATGCTATGGTATTGTCGAGATACCAGAGTCTCTAGATCTTGAACATGGTCTGTCGCCTTGCGAGTGATGTCTAATTTCAATTCCAGATCAAGGCTTCATGTGGAGTCGTATTATGTCTAGGCTCGCATTTCGTCTTACCAATTCGATTTATAGAGATTGAGGAGCTCCATCTAGAACCAGCTATAGTGGCTCAAAGAAAGTAAGAATTTGCCCTCGCGTCTAGAATGCGGATTATAGATGGCATATGACGGAATTATTTGTTAACCGTATTACTAATTAAGTGCCACAACAATCATTTTGTGGGGTTGTTTTACGGTTTAGGTAACTTAGTAAGAAGCGACAGTGGCATGACCATGGAAATACCAAAGTTTTACAAATTGATCTGTGTACATACTGTCTACTTAAAGAAAGTGACATCATCACCACCTCCTGTTTCTGTAATTCCCACCAAAACCTCCTTAATCTGGCTGCACTTTTCACCATCTGGGTTGGCAATCTTGAACTGCAATACGTCAAAATTGGGAACCCCCCGTTTAACGATCTAGGCCGAGTCAATGCCCTCATGTCCAGCCGGTGTCGCATCAGGAGCACTCCTCTCGGGCGTAGTGTTCTTTTCGGGAAACACACCCTCGCGGCCCGCGACTCGGCCGTACTGGGTGAAGTGCAGGTTCAAGAGTCCATAGTCCCACTTGCGCGAGAGTAAGAGGATCGCGAATCCAATAACGGGCAGAAACAGGACGTCAAGGATGCCGAAGAAGATAAAGCTCTCAGGGACGCTGATGACGTTTCCGCCATCCGACAGGGCAAAGGCGATCGGGTACGAGACCCACAAGAGATTGGCCCAGGCGGCGAGCAGAATGTAGTGACTGCGGAGGTTGATGCGGCTGGCGCAAGAAAACCCGTACCACAGGGTCTGGATAGCAAGGAAAATATATGCAGCGGTCCCCCAGGCCCAGAAACCCCATTTGTACCTGGTAGTTGTGTAGGCCGAGCATACGTAGGAGATGATCCTATTCGCAGTGAGTTAAAGATTGTCACATTGCCTCTCAACTTATCCTCCTTTAAAATCACCATAATCACATAACAAGAGATGAACTTACCAGATCCATGCAAGAGCAACATTGAAAAAGATTGTCGCCCAGCTCACGCCGCTGATCAAGCCCAATGCAATGATGACAACGGGAAATGAAACCACCCAATTGACATATTTGGCGAAGAAGATCTGATATGTGGCAGCATCGCTATGGTACAGGGACGTTTCAATAACAGTGAAGGCGAGGTCAGACGCCATGGCATAGTAAGCCACGGCGCCGACAAATAGTCCAATGGTGAAAAGATAGTGGAAAATTCTCTCGCCATTGGGGGGCTTGAAGCTGAGGAGGTAGAAAATAACCTGATGTTCGTGTAAGTTAGCTGTCATCGAAGACCAGGGAGACAAAATCGCGTACGAAAGAGAGCACGTAGATGGCAGTCACGGCCCATAGCCAGTCGGACGCTCCTGTGGTGAGGTGCGCGGCACCTTGCGGTGGGTTGACGTTGAGGGCGTTGTTGCGGGCAGATATGACGGTCATGGTGTAAGCTGTCCTAGATGATAGGCTTCGATTATCGGAGGCCTAAATTCGTATGTATAGCTATGTCTTTAATCTGAGTCAAAATAGTTGGCCAAGAGCTTAGGACGTCGCAGAAATGGACTACCTCGGGGCGTACCTTATAGAAAACACTGGACATCATCCTCGTCACCTCGGCAGCATCTTGCTTCCAGGGCGTCCTACATCTTGTCACGTCATCCGTCGATGCCGATTAGGCCGAGCCAAGCCATCCTGGAGGGGAAACAACTTGAAGGATAGGCAACTCCTTACCAATAGCCATGCCGCCAACAGTCTATAGCTTCAGATGGCTAGTTGGAAAGTCTCCTTTCAAGCATCACTGACGACATAAACTATGTAAGTAGTGGCAGCTATGTAATATGTTAGTGTGGTTATTAGATGAAGTATACAATGACGTGATCCCAGTAATATGATGTCACTATTGCTCGAACTAGTCGACAGAATGATATTTGGAAACTGCATGAGTTACGGTGACTGATATGCAATATGTCACTAAGGCATGGCTATTAGTCTAGCCCGCATTGATGATTATGCTGCGGCAATCAGTGGTTGGGAAGACCCAGGCAATCAACTAAGGCGTTGAGGTAAGACTGATACCACAATTATGCAGTGGCAGGTCAAAGATCGGATAGACGGAACTACTCTGTTATGATATATTCCAACCCTCTACCCTACTCTCTGCCTCCTCCAGCTCCACCTCCACTCAACTTTTCAACCTTCCCTTATTGTCTCCAGTCAACTAGATCCGCCTTGATAACTTATTACCCCTCGACCAGCCCGATAATACGACCATCATGACTTGTTCATGCGGCTCCAACAACTGTATCTGTAATGGGCCTTCCACCTGCACCTGTGGCCAAGGCTGCACCTGCAAGAACTGCGGCGTACGTCCTTCGAACTTCACCCATCAAAGTTATTGTGAGCTAAAATTTGCATGTATGCAGAAGTGAGCAAGACCTTTCCATGGCTTCTAAACCTGAGAGGGTCTACATATCATGTATATACGATAAGGAGACGCTTGGATGGTAGTAATAGAGAACGTACTATGTCTTGGGTAGTAAATCTAACTGAATGCCGCTCCCTGAGCTATGTTTGTATTCTGGTCACGCACCAGTGGTATAAATAGTTCCTACTTTCTGAAGTTAAGATTGGCAGCTAGGAATTAATAATTCAGTTCTATGGTCTCTACCCGGGTCTGGTGCTTGTGGTTGAATGCGGTACCGTCATTCGTTAATCTGGAACGTTGGTCACCGGCCAGCCGCACGAAATCACGGCTGGAGTCGCTACGAGACGTCCAACTAACGAACGTAGCTCAATTAAGGATCCGTTTCTCGCCGCGCACTTTAATAAGTACCTAGGGTAAAAGTTCCAAGAATACTGTACGCTACAAATTGCAACTTCCCATTGCTCATAACGACCATATCGTCCGTGAAACCCTCGTCGTGTCTTTGCCTCCCGCAGCTCCTGTCCCTCTTTCTCTCTTTCTATGCCTCTTGGTCTTCTTTTTGAGCATTCAACGTCTACGAGCTCGTAATACCATATCGCCAGAAACCCGCCTTATCATCATCGTATTGCAACCTCGACTAGACGTAATCTTCGTCATCGTGCAGCCATCTGGTGATGGAGAGAGCATGTTTAACAGGCTTGCCTAAGCCATTCTTGCAATGCTAAGAAGGTCGATAGAGAGAGCCTCAGTGTGTTACCTGTGCAGAGTAAGCACTTCTCATTATATTTCTTATAATAATAATATTAAAATAAACAGAGAACTGGCTATATCCTTGCTTAAATGTCTCTTTATTTTACTAATTACTCTATATAGCCTCTTGCCTGGTCTAAAGCTTGTTACTATCAATGCCTTTTGTTATACTATATTTATTACTTAGCATAACTTTAGCATGCTGAATCACGCGAGGGCAAAAAAAAAAAAAAAGAAAAGAAAAAAGGAATTCATAATGTAATCATGACGACGTATTTGATCGCAGTTCTTGTTGCCAACAAAGCCCCTCTATTCATTTACCTAGCTAACTTGCTGTCCGTAACATACTCGTAATTCTATTTAAATATCCTAACATGACTTATGGATATCTGCCGGGATTCCGACTTGGCAGCCCGTAACTAGCGGGGCTCTACCTACTCATATGTCTTCTGATATGCTTCTAGAATGACATCACCTAAGTTAAAAACCACATCTAAGTGTAATAGTGTAGTACGGCCTAAGAACAGGGCAAGCTAAGTGGTTACGTACCGGATAGTAGAAGAAATGATTGGCTACCAAGGAATGCTGCTACTCGCGAATAGGCTACCGCTAGCGGCTCCTCGGCACCTACAATGGCGGGGAGAAAGGAAAAGTGGGTGCTTTCGAAGATTCCTTCAGCATCGAATTATGGTTCGAAAGGTGCTGCGGGCTCGCGGATGAGCATTAAAGCCTTGGAGCGGATTAATCATAAGGCCAATTCCGGATAACTGACTAAATCGATAATACTGATATAATTATTACTTTAGTATTGCGCTTGCTCTAAACCCTGACGTTATCGCAGGTTAGACGAACTGACTGAACCCCTGTAACGGTCTAAGAAGGTATCCGCAATAGACCATAAAGAGGATAAAGCCAAAGGGGATATTCTTGCGGCAGCCCACGCTTGTGGGGTAGGGCTCCGTTGTTGTATCTTCAAGAGCTATACTTGCCTGCCTGTCTTGCATTACCGAGCCGGTGACCCTAGCCAGGCTCCGCGGCCGGCCCCGCTGCATCAGACGTAGCACCAGGCACCGTTGGAGTATTGCATTCTGTGTGCTTTTGACATCTAGCGTTATCATCGTCGTTGTACCCCCTAACTCCAGTTCGTGTTCGGCTTCTTGGGTCACGCAGGCCGTTGAGTCAGTACTTGACCGGTCTGCTGAGGGCTTAAGAACGTATGCACCAGAACTGTTGCCACCATCCACCGGGTTAAGAGCCTTTTGTACCTCTTCCCGAGACAAGATAGCAGAGAAATAGACAGGGAGGATTGGGTGTTCGTATATTCCTTCTTTCTCTCTTTAACATTATGGCTTCGGCTATCCGGAAGGGCTCAGGCTCGTGGCCTAATTACACAGACTCCTGGAACAGGGTGCGTAACAGCTCTTGGCTATAAGACCAGTAGGCTCGCAGCAGTAGTGTCTCTCTGTTAAAATACATAGAGCTCTGATAGCCAAAGACTCGAATTGCTTGACGAGCTGATTAACGATCTGGTACCACGGCAGCTGCGTTCTCTTATGCCACTGACGTGGGAAGGGCGAGAAAAAGGTTTGAAGAACAGCTCCGTTGCAAGTGCACTTTGGTGGGATACAGAATTGTAAATATATCAATTCAGCTTATCTGTAAACTAACTTTGCGCAAAGTCTGTTCACCCCAAGCGTCTAGGCGGGGGCACCTCTCAGATGTCTTTGAAGTAATCACCTTGTACTTGGGGGGATCAGTCCAGATGATATCGAACCTATCGCCAGGATAGTTGTTCACATCATCGGCACCGAGCGCCTTGACGAGGTTATTGAGCCGTTTATGCTCCCAACTAAGCAATGATCAATTCGTGGTTTTAGGTAGCAAAGAGTGAACTCACCAGATGAGGATATTCTCGCTGCCGCTATAGCCTTTCACAACATCCTTCACACAATCGCTATCGTCTCTGTCACACGATGTATCCACATTGAGGCCAAGGTCTTGTGCGAGGGGCAAGACGGTATCATATGGTCGTTTCCTGGAGCCATCTAGGTGGGTCGGAATATACAAGTCAGCATTATCTCTCTCCGTTATTTCCCTGGAAAATCGCACCAGACTTATAGGTTTGCGCCATAATGTGTCCAATGTTATACTCTGAACCTGCACCGAAAACACGCCTCAGACACTGCGCGCGTTGTTCTCCATGAGCATTCAGTCCGTTCCCCTTGTCCGGCTTTTCACCATGACGGATAAAGTAGACTGTTGGATCAGCGGCAGCAAGAGATCCCAGAAATAGAAGTGTGGTCACCTTCATTGTAACCTAAGTAATTGATATCAATGAATACTTTTCTTGTGAAAGTATGCAGACCAAGCGAGTTATCTATATGTTGTAGTAGTTTGCGAACTTGAGAAGTCGGATGTATCGGCACAACATTAGCCTCTTAGCCGACGCGTATCACTTTGAATTTGTGACTGTAGTACTAGGGGCGTCAAAATCGCCCATCTCTACCCTTCGTACCTTGGCGGAGGAGGAACCCTGACGGCAAGTAAGACTATCGCCATTTTGACGGCATTATTAGCTTATGCAAAGCAAAATACCATATCCAGCTGTAACAGCTATAGCGACGTCGCATTTAAACAGCCAATTTTCCGACAACCCTTATATCGACCAAATCGTCAGGCAAGCATCATCAATTTATCTCCGCCAACGCATAATAATAGGAAGTCGAAAAGAGAGGGAAACCACATCATTGTCCTCATTGGGGCAGCTTAACCCGCCCTCCGACCAGGAGGTACGAGTGGTGGGGATCGTCAACTAGGGCCCCCTTAGTAGGCAATATACCATCAATTTAGGTCCAAAATAGCCCAGCTTGTACCATATCTAACACAACGAATATCCCTTGAGTTGTGTTGAACCTCCCGGCCGTACCAGGCCCCACATGCACACCATCCTTCTAGGAGGTACATAGGTGGAACCTCTTAATAGATCGGGAACGTGAGCAGTGTGATATAGCGATTTGTAACTCGAGAGATTGCTGGTACTTCTATCACAGGCTGAAATAGGGGGGCAATAGGTATCTTTTGATTGGCGCATTTTAATTGCATGTAACCCCTGCTGTGACCTGGCAGGAGGTTCAACACAACTCAAGGGATAATACGAAGCTGGCAAGACTGCAAATCATCCTCAGATAGGGGCCTTCGCACACCCGTCGCCAGCTTTATTGAAGATGACGAACGCATCGGACATAACTGGGTTCCACGCCTCATTGACCGCCATCCGGGTATAAGAAAAAGCAACCGAGGCCTATTGAAGCTTCAGGATCAAAGGTAGACAAAAGAGCGGATTCGAGAATGCATTAACTGTTAGAAAATCCGGGAACCCCCCTTATCTTCAGAATTCTGACTGTTAGTTTGAAAGTCCTAGATTTAAGGTTCAAAGTCCTAGATAAAGTTATCTATAGATATAAACCCGAGAAGAACTCTTATCTCAATAATAAATAATTAAGTTTTAGAAAATATATTTTTTTACCCAGGACTACTGCGCAATATAAACAACATTAACTGTATCGATAGCCCCATCAAGCCCGAAAGAGCTGGCCAGAGTTGTACCCATAATGTCGACCAAGTTGGAATGATAAAAGGTGAACTAGGGCAAGCAGCGCTATTAGAAGATCTGTTACACATTATGCAGTTATTGCAAAGAGCGATTCTCGTACTTGCTCTCTTGTATAGAATGTATTGGTTAGCGTGACGAGTGTTGTACCGACTGTATACATTTTGACTTTCCGAAACCTCTAGAATAAGTTGTTTATTAATCATAATATCCCCTACTTAGTGTGCGACTGCACTTCCTCTAGCTGCTTAAATAATAATATCTCCAGAAACTGGTTCTTTGCCATTTTCCTCCCCGACTCGCACCAAGGACCAGTTACTAGGCGGATCCACTTCTTCGACGATCATTAGGCATATGTGACGACGAAAGGTTGTTTCTGGCTTATTTAAAGGAGGTCTAGCTAGTTCTGAACTTCAAATGGTATAATTTTATCAATCTCTGCTCACAGCCTCTCTTATTACCCATCAGCTTTTTTGTTATTGCTATTCTTGTTTTTCCTCCTCTTCTATGAGGGTGTCAAGTAGCTTATTTGTGCGGGTGACTTTCCTTATATGGATATGCTCTAGTAGATGCCTCCAAGAGAAGATAGTATCGACAGAAAAAGAAAGATGTTATAGACGAAAGAATTTTGGAGAGACAGATTTGGTGTAGTGTGAACGATGGATTAAGCGTCAGTCACAATCATCTTCCTAATACCAGTCCTGGCTTCGTGCTCGAACAAGCTTGCTTAATGCATGTCTAGTATGGCAAGCTGAAAGCTGCCATAATAAGAAACAGCATAGATATAACTGGCCTATTTTTTGCATTAACCCTCAGTTCATCTTCTAATCGTAAGGCCGCACCACCTTCGGGTTCTTACCAGAACATGAAACAGTAGAACAAAAGTCCTGAGGTATGCCTCAATTCGGACTCCCGACCCCGGAATATCGGATGCTGCTGACTATCGTTCGCAGCGTCGCAGGTGAGGAGACAGACGATATAGAAGGTCGATTGGTGTAAGAGGCTTTCAGAGGAAGTCCTCGCTAGTAAGGCTATAGCAAATCCGACGATCAGTGTCGAGGAGAGCGAGCAGCTTGCCACAGCCAAAAAATCGAAACCTACCCGCCCCTCCCTACTCTCTTCTGACTCCCAAGCTGGCGCTGCCTTTCTTGTTATATTCCCTAGCTGCGCGCCAAAAACCACTAGCGTGAGTGGGACTACCAGCTGCGCGCCTTGAACAGTTGCACTTATAACAGTGTGGCGGATAAAACTTTCCTTGACGAAGGCGAGCTCATGCAATACTTTGACAGATGAAACCACGCTTGCGACAACAACCGCCCACATTGAAGGATGGATAAGACTGGAAAGTGAACTCACCCACCTCAGAACCGCCCGCACCCATCCGCACGAATTGGTCTGCAATAGAGCTGTGCAGTACTCATATACCCCGATGCGAAGTCCTGCTATTTGTCTTTTCAACTCTGCGGCAATGCGTTGACAACTATTTCCGGTCCGCGATCGATCCAGCTCGGGTGGGACGGGGAAGACATCTATGTGGCAACTATTGTCGCGTATTATCTGTGGTCGGCTATGCTCTGATGCCGACAGGTCTGTGGTAGACCCACTGGAGCTGTTACCAGGACTTGGCTTAGCAATTGATCCCAGTCCATCCTCCGGCGAAGATGGTGCGACTGTGAGCACGCTCACGCCGTCCAGCACTGGATGTCGGCTGTTTGTTTTCCTGGTCCGTTGGCTATCTACTCTTGATGCTCCGGCGACATATCGCCTTTCCATGTCTGGGGCTGCATGTGGTGATTCACTTGCCGTCGGTCCCCCAGATGGGATGTTGCAAGAAAGTAGATGAAAACGTCTCCGACTTTGGCTGATCAGGAAGCTGAGCTGCTGGAATATTGCGAAGCAGAGAGCGGCACGATATGAACTCTGCGGACTTTCATGAAACAGTACGCCCTGCCCAGACCCGAAGGATTCGGTGGATATTGATAGGGTCAAGGCTACTGGCATTGAGCTTGTAGTTTCAAGATTAACCTGGTCGATTAGCGGAAGCTATAAAATCAACAGGACAATTGACTTACGGCCGCGGTGACAATTCCGTTATGGCTCAGTGTATCGAATCTGCAAATCTTCGAAATGGCCCAAGAGCATATGATAAAGACGATTATGCGAACAAGGCATATCGCAGGAATAACAAAAAATTCGAGCCAAACTCAGGTCGTAAGTTGCAGCGCGAGATAGGAAAATACTGCGAGTCAGTTAGATTTGGAATATGTCGGAGGCTGGGTGAGATATTCGAGATGTATACTGAGATACGGTGTAAATATGTGTTTGTTCAGGCTAGTAATAAATCTCTGAGTATCCTCATTAAATGCACCTTTCCTACCTAGGATATAACCTGGCAGAACGGTGCAGATAAGCTGCAGTGCAATTTCAAAAGCTAAAGATACCTTCATTGGCACGCTGTTGCTCTGAAATCAAGTTCACCTGAGGGGCTTTCGTTAAATCACTTGATCTCTAAGCCGACAACTCCTGGGCAAGTCTATGTGTTCCCTAACAAGCTCAACGCGGAACACCATAAATAAGCAGGACCAGAAACCCTTCTTTAACGGGTAGGGTCGCTCCCACCAAGTGTGCTTGACGAAGCCAAGCAAACCCGGATATTGTCACTGAGGTGGCGTTATCCTTTGACATCAATATTATCGAAGGATTAGGAGCTTATACCGTATTCGTCCCTACAAGTGATCTGCTAAACCTTTCGGATACTTGGAAGAGCATTTGCTGGTTGCTCCAGGTTTTCGGAGCTTTCTTCGGGGTGGCCCAAGAACGGATGAGGGGGTAAGGCAGGAAAGATAATCGGCACAGTGCGGTGGCATCCTTTCATCCTTGCACAATACCTTCGTCACGGTAGGGGTTGAACCGTATCTTGTACACTCGGCTTAATACAAGTTGCCAAGATGGACAGCCAGGAGCCTCCAACCTCAGCCGTGCAGGCCTCAGGATCGATTTACCGCTTCACATTCTCGCACGGAGTGATCGCCTGATCGTTAAACCGGTCCAGCTTTCGTAAGAAGATCCCGTGCATAAGATTTGCATTACGTCACGATGTTCACCTTGTAGGTTCTTAGTATCAAAACATACACCCTACAACCATGCGCACGGACGGCAGACTAGCGAAGCGACATTAATCTCAGTCCCTGCTCGTCATACTATTCATAATCTGCCGCACTTCCGACTGCCAAGGCTTTACACTGATATAAACCACGGAAACGCGGCAAGATGTTTTAAACAAGATCATAATTTGTGCGTCGAAATTGCATTGCAAACCCTCTATGTAACAGTGCAAGTATTAGGGCCGGGTATATCGGCACCAAGGAGTTAGGCCTGGCGCGGAGCAACAAATCGCCATAAGGTACAATATCTAGTAAAGCTGATTGTTAGATCACAGTTCGCGATAGTTTCGATAAACATAAAAGTCACCGAGTTTATGACCTGGCAAACAGTTATGCAGTTCCTATTTTCCAAAATCAGCTCTAAGGTCAAAGCACACACTCTGCTATCCGTGTTCGCACTTATGTCCATCGATATCTTACCCTCGTTCGCGGGGGCCATTCAGGCCTCCGTGTTAGTCCTCCTTACCATCTTTTATGGCGTAGTTGCAGGCCAGATTCACCTTCTTGACGAAAGCGCAGCAAAAAAGCTATCAAGGATGTCTGTGAAGATGCTTCTACCAGCTCTCCTCGTCGTTAACCTTGGCTCTAAGCTGAAGTTGGATACGGCGATGAGATACCTCCCAATTCTTGGTTAGTATAGGCAACCCACTTTCGCATCTTACCTAGTAGCTTACAAATTCTTCTAGTTTGGGCGCTGTTCTATAACCTGCTCTCCCAGGGCATCGGAGTAGCAGCCAGTCGCGCCTTCAACTTCCCTCGTTGGGTCTCACCCGCCATAGCTTTCAATAACACGACATCCTTACCACTCCAGCTTATGCAATCTCTTGGATCGACAGGTATTCTTTCTCAGCTCCTTTGGTCCTCGGATGACAGCATTTCGGACATTGTCACACGCGCCAAGTCGTATTTTCTTGTCTCATCAGTCGTTGGGAACGCCTTTACATTCGGGCTCGGCAGAGAGATGCTCGGAGTTCATGATGAGGACCCTACTGTGGAAATGGACGAAAGTTTACACAAGATGGTAAGGCATGTGACATGGCATGCAGCGGAGGATGATCTAGAACAAGGCGATGGTGTCGAAAACCGCCAACCTGGGCAAGGACAAGATTCATCCCAGCAGCCAGACGAGCGGACTTCTCTGCTACCCAACCCTGTGCGTGGCTCAGAGAATGCAGCCGCTAGCAAGATATACGAATACGCAACACGGGTATAGGACAAGCTGTCATCTAGGTTGAAAAGGCCCCTGGCAAGAGCGAGTACATTCATCAGCCCGCCTATAGTCGGCGCTCTGCTTGGTGTCGTCCTCGGAATCACGCCACCTTTACACCGGTTGTTCTTCGCCGATACTGACAAAGGCGGCTATTTTAACGCGTGGCTAACAACTAGTATTAAAAACATTAGCGACCTATTTGTTGCTCTCCAGGTGGTTGTTGTCGGTGTCAAGCTCGCGCATAGTCTCCGCCGTATGCGCCGTGGCGAGTCATCAGGCAGCGTCCCCTGGGGTGCCGTGTCATTCACGTTGTTCATCCGCTTCATCTTCTGGCCGATGTACGTGGCCATGCGTCAATCAGTTTATGCGAATTTGCAACTTGGGAACAAGTGCTAACCAAACAACAGTGTTAGCATTGCAATCATAACCGCGCTAGCAGCGAAAACGAGCATCCTCAGCAATGACCCTGTGCTCCCATTCACCATGATGCTGATGCCAACAGGGCCATCGGCAATGAAGCTTGAATCTCTAGCCGAAGTTGATCAGGCCAGTGACGAGGATAAAATGGCCATTTCAAGATTCCTCACGGTGAGCGGCTCGGCTTTGCTGCCGGCAATATAGAAGCTTATTCGTTTTACAGGTGTCATACGCTGTATCTCCGTTGATTTCACTGGCTGTGGTGGGTAGCATGAAGGCAGTTACCAAATGGGCAAGGTGAGAATGAGGGGCAGCTCATCACGACTTAACAGAAGGCCAAGGCGAAAAAAGTCGAAGGCTAAAAAAGTCGAAGGATATCAAGAAGAGATTGCTATTGTTTCCTGGGACTCGATGTAGTCGTTCAGGTGTGGGCAAGGTAGCGGAGTCGCAACGATCAGTCGGAGGATGAGATTTTTATTTTACAGTGATATTGAAATTTAAGTTTTAAAACTTTCTTTCGTAGACCCTCTAGTTTAAAGCATTAGAGAATACGTGCAACAGTACGCCAAAGTGCCATCTCTAAAAAGCATCTGGATATATAGCACAGCATAGTACAAAGCCAGATCAGCAGTGCTGTTCCGTTATATATCCCTCGACTGTCTCCACAAGCAATCTGCTAAACTTCTCGAGCAACCATTCAGGTTCACTACTGGCCATCAAGGGACTTGCCTCAGAGAGCCACCCATATTCCAGGTGGGTTTCAGCCCTCGACCGAACGTCATGCGCCTCTACCCTATTGAGGCCTTCCCGAGGCTCCGAAGCCAGAAGCGGCAATCTTTCATCTCGGCCCAGGGCATGCAGAAAGTGTGCCCACTCCTGGAAGCTGTACTTCTTGTCCCGTTGGGACTGGGCATCGCGAGTAAGATGGCTGGTCTCCCAGGCCAGCTGAGCAGCGTAAAGATGTCGCTACTGCCGCGAAGAGTTCGCTCTTCCCATTTTCTTAGCCTCAGACGCTTCGTGTTGGCCATGAATTTCCGCCAGAATCGCAAGACTATCTGCAGGTAGTATAACAACTTCATTACTGCTCCCTCTGTTCGCAAGGGTCCAGTTAGGCATGAACCCAGGGGGTGTCTGGTTATCAAATTGGCCCATGCTGCCTATACTTAGCTAAGATACTTCGGTGTAAATAAGTAAGAGAAAAGAGAGGCAAGGGGTTTCAAATAAGGACAAAGCTTGTCATAGGGAAGGATGACTTACGACTTGCCCAGGAGCCTGGCAATGCTTCTGAACCCTGAGATAAGCACGTCCCCGGCATTACTGATCAACATCGTCAGTGCTGGGACGGCAAACATCGTCCAGAGCACGAAAAACGCCCTGCCGAGGGCGGTGGTAGGAGAGTAGTCGCCATACCCTATAGTCATAAAGGTGATGTAGGAAAAATACCAGGCCACCATAGCTTCCCGCACAGTCGAGTTTCACGGGGAAGAGGTTAAAGACTTAGAGCAGAGTTAACATAAGAGTTCGCTGAATCATAAGAGTTCGCTGAATGGTTGGTCAATTGCATTGGGCGTTAATCTCTAATACCGTCCACATTTATCACCTAGTGTCAGGAACCCCACCAATCCCTGATCTTGTACTTTTATCCATGACCATCTGCTGCGCTTTGCTGTCTAATGGATAACGCTTAAGATCAGAACGGTCTTACATAAACTCCTCCAAGCATCATATGCCTCATCAATAGCCACCCTATCTAAACAGCCAAACTGGCCGATAAAAAGCTAAAGCAACGCGGTGACTTCATCCGCCGCGCTCGTGAACTTGGCCAACTACCAGGGAGGATGTAACTACAAAGAACACTTGTAGTTGTTTCGGTAACGGTGCCTTGCACTGGATTAAACTTCACTGCCGGAAGGAAGAAGCAGCGATAACATGGGTCCCGAAATTCGGACAAATTCGGGGCGCTGGAGAATAAGTTGAGCACGGTTGAGATGAAGAGGGGCGAGCTGAAGCAGAAGTCAGGGCAAGGATGATTATTAATGTAAGTCTCGGCTCCCTCTGGAATTTTGAATATGAGGACAGGAGGTCGAAAGAAGTCGAAAGAATACTGTGATAAGGTTATGGGAGGTTAAAAGAGGCTTCAGCCCCCAGCGTATGAAGGTAAGTAATACCGATAAACACAATCAGATCCTTCACGGCACGACCCACCAGCCTCGAACGACATTCAGCACACTGCAGCTGCTCACGAGCCACAAGATAAGGGGGCAGCGGGCACGAACCCAATTGGTGAAAAATAAAGTCGATCAATATTGACTTGGGATTTAATTGTTGTTCTTGACGCGATGCAAATGAATCACAAAGTGATAGTGGCGGCTAAGCGCGGATTGCCTGAAACAATTGAGCTTGGTTTGTGTCAGCCAATTCTGCTCGTTCGTAGCGCTGTTGAATGTACGGATAGTCAAAACACGTTGAAAGCGTCAAAAGCAGGACTGTGGCACTGCTGTGAATGATGTTGATTTAGCTACGTTATATGGGCAAGCGAGAAGCCCTTGAGAAATCCGCTATCATGACTTAGCTATAGTGGGGTCCCCTCTAATTTATCGCAAGAGCAATGTGCCATATGTTGCAGAAGGCGTGGTGCTGATGTACGCACTGTATTGAAGCCCGGTGAATGTCGGAGTCACACTGTGTAGGTTGACCCAAGTACTGTACGTGGCGAGACCCACTCTCGAGGTTTCATCCGAGGTTCTTCCGTGGGACTCGATTCTCGTCAATTCCAGGGTTCACTTCTTCTCCCTCACATCATCACTCTTCCTCCTCCTATCGACGAACACCCCCAAAATAACATCTCGCATCGCGTCCAGAAAGAGGCGGTTACTCGCGCTACAGACCGTATAAAATTCCGACTTGCACCCTTCAAATGAGCGCGTCAAGCCTCCTTTGCTGGAACAACCGGGGACTGTAGAAGGGACCTGCAGAGTTCTCGCAGTTCGCTGGAGACTTTGCAGGTCGCCTGTCGTCGAAGCTGTTCCTCCTTCTGGACACGGGTGTGGCTAGGTGAGTTGACTTATCCCGGTAGACAAACTAATCGTAGAAATGCCACCCCGACCGATCGATATGTCGCTCGATTTACAGCATACTACGAAAGCCGTGGTGGCGTGGGCAATGGAGGACGGTACGATGCAATTTTTGACCAGGCCGGATCCGAAATCGAGTGCCATCACGCTCAAGACGTGGTTCAACACCGAAGCTGCTTTTTTTGAGCTGGCTGTGCCTATTAAACTTAAGGGCGTTGGTGTCGTCGCGGATGCCATTCTTCGAGTTTGTGCGTCATCCATCGTTTCTCTTCAGACTGTCAAGAGCCCGACTGTCCCCCCAGCAATAGGGGAGGCGTTCAAGTCTACCACTCTGAGTCTCGACTTCATGTTGAGCCACCCTCCCGCCGTCATTGTCCACGCCGCTGCTACCGAGCCGTTATCTCCATCGAAAAGATCCTCCGGAGTAGTCCTCGATGCTGTACGTCATCTATCCAAGACCACCGCCTTCTCCATCCACATCGATGCTCGAGACGCGCCGCCCAATATGCAACAAGTCACCGATACAGCCAGTCAAGGCCTCTTCAGGTCCTGCAGCACCCGATACCATATCGCGAGTATGTACGGCGGCGTCGGAGGCAAGCTCGCCGACTCGTCAGACTCAGCCGATACAGCGCCGCCTCCGTCTTACCAAGAAACCACATCCTCCCCGCCTCCTCCGCCTCCCCCGATCCAGCAGCCCGCGAGCAAAAAGCGCCCTCGCCAGGATACCAATACCGATACCGAACGTGACGACATCAGTCTCCTCTGGGGCGAACTCCGCGCTATCAAGGAAGCGCAAAGCCGAGTCGATGTCAAACAAGTACAAGGTCGAGTCGAAGCCTTGGAGACGGAGAACCAGAAGCTGAAGCAGCAAAACAAGGAGCTGACCCAAAGCCTTGTCAACCTGCAAGAGCGATACGACGCCTTGGAAGATCGTTTTGCGGCCCTTGATTCCAAGAATGAGGAGCATGCAGATATCTATGACTGCGAGTTCTCGGACTTGCGTGAAAACATGGTCAGGCTTGAGGAGGTCGTTGATTTTGTCCACGAAGGAGGAGTTCGTGACGAGTCACTCAAGGTCATTAAAGACGCTGTTGTCCAGGAGATCATGACGCGGCTGGCCAATGGGTGAGTCTCGTTGTCGTCGTGTCTCAACAAATGATTTGACCTGTCTCGGAATGCTTCCCATGTCGAGATCTGATCTTATGTCGCTGTACGACACTGGATTCCCACGACAACGGCGCCTGTCGGACCGCTAATTGAGGGACACCATCAACCGCGTCAAGGACGCATCATCGCTTCAGCCATCATCGATAGACCCCAAGTTGAGTGACTCGTCGCTTCATCCCCAGCATCCTTGACCTCGATGTCAGGTCACAGTCGGTCGACCGTGAAGAACACTTTCAAGACCCTGGCCCAAGGCGTTAGTGTCACAATTGCACTCCGCTACCAAGACCTGATGAGGGAAGGAAAACAGGGAATCCACTGGCCTGTGACATCGCTAAACCTTGTACCACGCGCAGAATATCTCAGGCCTCGGGGACCATCCAAGTTGTATGTCACAGGCACTTGCGCTCGACGGGAGCAGTGTCTCACTGGAGTCGATATTCGCTGGTCGCAGAATGACAGTTTTAGCAACACTCGTAACGGCCTTGACCCAGAAGTCATAAAGACCATGCAAGTCAAAGAGTACGCATTCACTGTCAGTGCTCATGAGACTCAACGCCCTGCTGGAAGCAAGGTTATCTTTGCATTCTTGTTGCCATCAAATCAGCACACTACCTTCGGTCAAAGCTTGAGTGCCTCTCGCTCATCCCGTCTACGTGTCAGGAAAACGAAATGATGACAACACCCAATACCCATAATGTGTAGCACGAAATATAGGGCCTAATTCCTGCGTTATTACATTAACAAAGGTCTTCGTTTTTGGGGTAATTTAGTGTAACAGTTATGAGCCCGGGAGGCTTATATAAGCCTGTAACTTCCCTGCTGTTGAAGGTTATAAGTGAATCCCTACTATTAGAGCCTTAAAAAAAAAGCAGTTGGATCCAAAGCAAGCCTGCTAAGCACATTTCCACATGAAAATCTTAAGTGGCAAATGGGGGGTATGTGGCATGAAAAATAGGGCCTAATTCTTACGTTATTACATTAACGAAGGTCTTTGTTTTTGGGGTAATTTAGTGTAACATAATGATTACAGACGCTTATTCGCCTTGAAAGTGTCAGACCTCAGAACTGTCTTTGAGCCTCCCATGCATGAGGTAACCGGACTTGTAAAAGGATGGGATCACAGCTAATGTCGCGCCAGGCGGGTAAGACAGTCCTCCAAGAGTTCCACGTTTGCAGAACCTGTGGAGTCATGTTGAAAGCGTCAGGTTACTGTCAAAGCACGTACAAGTGCTCACTTCATTTGACATTGGCGGCGTGGAGGTTCTCAGTATCTTTTGGGGCCCTCACATTTAGTAGGCAACACTTTTTGCCCGACATCTAAGCTAAGTGCTCCTGAGCCTCGTGCTGCTGGAGACAGCGAGCTCCAGAAGAGCAAGTTTTTTAGTAGAAGAGTTCAATTATACGCTCTCTGTTATTTTGTTTGTAGTTTCCTCTTGTTTTCTTGCTTACTGTAACTTAATTTACCCCAGGCAAGTATCTAGGGAATAGGGTAAAGGATATACAGGTAGCTTTACTTTT
This sequence comes from Fusarium sp. Na10, assembly GCA_002234255.1. Lineage (NCBI taxonomy): Eukaryota > Fungi > Ascomycota > Sordariomycetes > Hypocreales > Nectriaceae > Fusarium > Fusarium sp. Na10. Next base: position 27,498 of record NJCS01000084.1, read on the forward strand.
ATTAATCCTATCTATAAAACCAATCCATTGCATTGCATTATATAACCCCCTTATATAACTAATATCCCTTAATAAGTTTAATAGATTTAATAAATTTAATTATTTCTCTTTAATTTCTTCTTTAAACTCTTCCTGTCTCTTAACTCTTAACGAGGCAATTAGGCTGATTGAGAGTTAAAAAAACAGAAAAGGCTTTTACATAGCTTTTCTCTTGCTAAGGATGATCGCAGGTCAGCCGAATCCAGCTGGACAGACGGGACTAAACCGACCGTGATTATCCTAAAGCATACATAAATTCTCCAATCTTCTATCCTCCAGAATCCCACCAGCAACAACAGAATCAATTGGCCTCTACCATACCGCTGTCAGTCTCAAGCTCCAGCAGGTTATATCCCGGCGAAACCTTACCATCCACGATCCGCACCTCTTCCCCGAGCATAATCACGCGTCCTTTCTTTGCTTTCCCAGACTCCCTCTCAGCAACGAATCCCCGTCATTGCAAGCCAATATGTTCACCTTTGGGACTACGACAGCAGTGGCTTCTAATCGGCTGGCCAGACCAGCCACTGCAACTCCACGTGGCCACTTGGAGAAATTGGCTTCCGCAATGAGGAGTTGCCACTTTCACTGGCCGTGCAGCGCCACATCCAGTTGGCACGCGCCTCGCAGCTTCTATCGAGGTCACCTACATACCATATAATGACCTGACTATACCTGTTGCAAATCCTTTCGCGCTCTTCGAGCGGATGATGGTCCGAAAGAAAATGCTGCCGATCGGAGAAGATGTTGAGAATTGTCTTGATGGCTAGGTGGGCGGTTGTTTCGGCCTTAACGTTGGTGATGTAGTGATGCAGCGTCAGGATCAGAGGCTAGAGTGAGTCCGGCTCGTGGTGTAGAATGCGATCGATGTTGTAGAGCAAATGGAAGGACCTTATTGGAAATGTTATTACTTGTGGAGAGCATGTATTCCATTGAAGGGAATGGTATCTTGGGAATGGGAGAGGAGGGGGTTCAAGATTAGATACAGACTGAAGGTGAGGATGGCAGCTACAAACATATAGACAATCCACTCTAGTTTCCGCTCCCGGTCCACGTTCTTTTTATTATTGACAAGGTTAACATTGCCGCAATTGAAAATCAACCTATCCAGCGGTGGCTCCCTCATCAATTCGGTCGGTCTTGTGACGGCGACGCCGCCATCATCGATATGCAAACTCAATGGTTCTTGTCCACACGGCGTAAAGTCAGAGTGAAAGCACAGCTCAACATGCTGGCTGCAGACGCTGTCCGGGTTTGGAAGAGTGGCTTGCAGTCGAAGCATGCGGTAGCCATCATCTGGATGTAGCGGTGTTGGCGGGAGCGGTGAGGCGAGGCGGAGTCTAACGCTTTGACGGATGGAGTTGGGGACAGCTGATGAGGGTGGCATCGTGTGGCATACGATGACAAGAGAGATGAATTAAGAGGGGGAGAGAAACAGAGAAGTAGGTGATGTGAATTTTGTTTCATGAGGACCGATCAAGTGTCTGTTGGCGGCTTGTGCTGTGATACAGTATAATGTTGCAATTAGATATTTATTAATTGGTATAAGAAAACTATTAACTATAACTCTCGGGATAGTAGCTGCCTACAAGGTTAAGCTTTAGGCTATGAATATAGATAATGAATAATAACATGATCTTCTTTCTTTTTCCGCTGTATAAACTATTGTAAACTAACTAAGCAGCGGACAAACAAACATTAACAAGCTTACAGTAACCAAAACCCAGCTCCTGCCTTAGCTTTTAGAAGCTATTCTCGATACAAATCTTCTTCCATCCATCCATACCATCGCTATCGATTTTGGGCAAAAACTCCCGCAGATAAACATTCCTATGACTTGGGTCCAGCAAAATGCCCGCGCAAGTCGTAGCAGCATGCCACCACTCCTTGTTCGTCCCAACGTCTAACTTCTCAAGGGCCTGGAAAGCTGCCCGCATAATTACATCTTCGGCAGAGCTGAACTCCTGCGTCGTTGGAACACAAAGCTTGTCGGGGTCGTTGAACGGGTATTTGTTCAAATCGAGGTTGAGGAGGCTGTGGCATGTTGTTGGCTTGCTAGGCCTTACGGTTTGGATGTCTGTGATGAGTGTGTGTGACTTACAGATCATGTGGATTGAGAGCCATTCAGGATCACCGTTCAGGCAGCTGATGTAGGTGTCGTGCAGTGCTGTTCCGAAGTCTTGACTGCTTGTGTAGGGTGTGCTGGTGGAGGTATCGGAGGCCATGGCTACGACACCGAGTAGAGCAGTGATGATGTAACGATACATGCTGAAGACTTGGATTGGTGTTTATGTGCAAGTAAGACTCTGAGTTGGGTAATGAAGATGAAAAAGGAAAATGTCTGTAGACCAGGAGCCATTCTTGATGCAACATGGCATATATATGAGAAGGGGAACTGAACATGCCGCGCCGAACATGACTGAGAGTTCAGCGTGGTTTAAATGTTATGTTCAGTCAGTTTTCCATCGCAGGCATCCCATAGCATTAAACACACATACAGTGCCATGTTCACTGTAAGAGATGATCGACAAGAACAAGATCACGATCGTGTAGCCGTTGTTGTTGTTGTTATTAATGATTATGCTTACAGGCTCGGATCTAGTGGTATTCACGACCGACTTGGCCGTGCTCATCACGCTCAGGCTCTCGGGTGGCGCCTTGGGCCCGAACAGATGACATCTTGGTGCGTGTTCTCGACCTTGTTCGACATCAACTCCCTCACCATGTTCTCATGCCTCTTCATTCTCGCCTTCAGATCTGCGTTCTCAGACATTGTCCTGGACACCTTGGGTTTCAGCGTCTCGATCGGGTTCATCGTCGTCACTATAACCCTCAGGTCGTTCAGGGCCTCGTTGCTCACGGTGGCCGCCTAGAACTCATTCTTGCCTTCGTTTGTGTTGGACATGTTGTTTATAACTATTCTCTTGGTGCAGACCTTGCTGCTATTCTCGTTTATGTAGATATTCTTGCTCCTCAATGTGTACTTGTCCTACTTCATCTGGGGCTGTCCTAGCCGGTCATGACCGCGAACTTGGCGTCCACGTGTATGTTTATGCTCACGCTCGTGTTTGTGTTCTTGCTCTAGATCAGCATCGGATCCGTCCCGTCGACAATGCCCGTGTCCAATGCTAGGATTCAGGGCTCATTCGGAAACAACTTCTGATACAAATGTAGACATTCCATGCCCTGTAGTGGTATGTTGCAGGACGATGGTTTCGGCGGCATCGGTAGCCCTATATGGCCCGTTATCCGGCAACGTCTTTATGTCCATTCTCGTAATGCAGTGGATTTTCGCTGATGCGTCCAGGTCCATCAAGTCGAAGTTGACTACGTTCGGCTCTCCGGCAACGCCCTTAGTGGTGTGTTAACGACTCCGGGGTCGGCCGTGAGTGTCATGTTTGACCTGTCCGTGGTTGTCTGGGGCGAGGATCTCGATGATAGTCGCGATCTTCCTCATGTCCGTGACCCAGATCTTATGCGAGTCATCGTTCACCCTCACATACCCGTCATTGCACAGCATCACGCCAGTCTTCATGTTATTACGATAGTCAATGTTCATATTCTAGCTCTTCTTGATATTTTGGTATGTGCCGATGTCTATATTCGTCTTTATGTGTCGATCTCCATCCTGATCTCTATAACAAGACCATGCACACAAACACGTGCACAGTTATGGATGCATGTATGAACACGATAGGATGGACATAAGTTTGGTTGCCATGAAAGGACTTTCTACCAATAGTAAAATAAGACTCCACCTATATTTAGCCCCAATCCCAAAGCGAAACCAGGAACAGTATCACTCAAACTTAGCCCCATCCAACTCCCACCTTACTTTCTTCCCCATAGTCTTCGCCTTCTCCTCATCAGCCCGTCTCACTGCCTTATCCAGCGGAAACAGATGAGCCTTCTCACCACTCCACTTTATGCCGTATCCCCGTTGTCGAACGATGCGCTCATCTCGCCGACGAATCGCGTGGCGCTGGTAGCACCAATCTCGGAACTGGGTTGGGGGCTTCCACTTATCGTCGTCCAGGGCCGGGTTTGAATGTACGTGTTGTTCAGTGATTTGTTCCCCAGCTTGGTGGGTTAAATTTGAGGGCGGCGAATGTTGGTCATCCTGTTGATTGAGAGAAGACATCAACATATTCTGACGTTTGCGATAGTCTTGAAAACTATTCCAAATTCTTTCACAACGGCGATAGCCCACTGGGTCGAGACCTTTCTGTCTAACATGCCAGGGTTCATTCGTCTTGGAGACCTCTGTGGTCGGTGGGAGTTCATGATCCTGTTGATTGAGAGAAGTCGTTGGCTTATTCTTGCGTTTCGAGTTTGCATGAGTACCGGCAATGTGCTCTGGACGACCTGTCTGTGCAACGGGCTGTGAGGGTTCAGTCTTGATAGTGCCACGCTTGGAAACCTTGTCAGCCTGCGAAAGATCGTTCTCCTCGGTCGTTTGACCAGATGCCGCATCAACCGTCTCAGTAGAATCTCCAAGGTGAGTCATCTTACGCTCTTTTGCCAACTTGAGAGCATATTTAGAACACTCCTCCATCAATAAATTGCCCTCATCTATCAATCTCTTCTTCTCCCCTTCTCCCATGGTCTCACTCCAGTTTGCGATGTTGTTAGTGATCCACGCAATAACATTGCCCTTACGCCCATCCCAAGACTTGAGCCACCGTTCCTCTTTGTTGCTCTCGGGCATTTCCATCACCAACCCAAGAATCCAGGCGATTTGCACCTTCTTCTCCTTCAACTTACTAATAACCTCAGCATGTCCTGAACTGTCTGCTTGTTCGAGATGGTCGATAAGACGGAGAAGTTGCCGTGCTCGTTCGGATCTACAAACTCCTGTAAAGAAAATATCATCAGCTTCAGACTCTGAATCGGAGTGATAGTCATCGGACTTATCCTTAGCCTTTACTTGACCTGCCATTCTTGTGAGTGAGTTGTAACCGTGAATAAGTTGTGTATGAGTTTTGAGTAAGTCGTGAGTAAGCTGTTGGTAAGTTGTTAGTGGGTTGTTAGTAAGTTAGTAGGTTATTGGGGAGTTGTTAGTGTCGTTAGTTTTGTTAGTTTCGTCACTCTCGTTAGTGTTTTTGGTGTTGTTGGTAAAAAGGATGTGATGGTGGATGTTGTGATAGAAGAAGTTGGAAAGAAGTGGTGTATTTATACATTGGCTCTTGGAGGTGACATGGTACCAGTTTCTTTGTGTGATAATTGGAGACGACGTAGTGTTCTTTGTTCGATAGGTTGATTGAGGTAGTATGCCAACTAAACATACGTTTAACTACATGAATGTTGTAAGTCACATGGCAGGACAAGAAAATACCCTGGAACAAGGAACATTAAAGATTTAACTCGAAATACGACGTAATATATTCAATTGTGTGGTAGATGAAATAGAATCACCCCTGAGCGAACAATGAAACCACTCCAATACCAGGCTCGTTAAATACATGAGGAAACAGAACAACACCAATAACACTGTATAATGTAATCTCATCATTTCCACGATTAATCGGGCATATTGTCAATGCCCATATCAACTCTGCTTCCCTTCCTCCCCCTCCGGCGTCTATTCTTCCCATATCCAATCTGACCTTGACCTTGACCTTGACCCCCAATCCCACCACCACCACTGTTCAAGCTCTGTAGCACAAGTTCATAGCGCTTTAGCTTGGTCTCATGTTTCACAGCACTTTGAACGTGCTAGCGCATCTGTTCATTGCACTCGAGCATGAACTGGGAAATGCTGTTCGGATCCGACATGCCGACACCGTCTTCATTGAGCGGAGGGACATTCGTGGCCACTACCGAGCCGAGTCGCGGGCGGGGTGTCATTGCGATGGGGGTTTGAGTATGCGGTCGAGGCCGCGACAACCCAGGTGGTCCCGGCGACGGCTGCAAGGATAGGGCCTGGAGTAGCTAGACTACGAGGCGTGGATGGTTTAGTGACGACGCTTGGGAAGTTCGACAAGAGGCTTGCCCGTCCTCTCGTCCCTGCCCTATTATTATCAGCAGTGTTTGAGATGTGGAGGTTGGCTTACTGACTCGGTCGACTAGACCTCTTAACTGTGCGCTTGTTGGGAGTCTGGGTAAACATGCGTCCCTACTGCTGGTGCAAAACCTTGCCTGGCGTCGAGGGGAGATGCGAGAATTTGCTTATGTGGGTGACACTTGACATAAAGCTGTTGGTGCGTGTACGAAGAGAATATGGCGGCTCGGAAATCTTGTATAAAAGAAGGTCTTATGGCGAAGGGAATATGTATCAATGTAAACTTCTGGTCGCCGGACATGATGCTGGCGGTATCGAGAAAGGTTTATGGTGTCATGTGGCGGCAAAGGACTTCCTTGTGAAATAGTACTGGAATGCTCTTGTCTCTCTCATCATGCTGCATAGGAGACGGCTGATGAGGCGTTTTGGAAGTGGGCCGAGCAGGGGAGAGTTAGGCAGCAATGACTCTAGCGTGCGGTTGGAACCCATTACCAGTGCTTGAAAGCTCACAGAATTGCAACTTTCCATTGGGGAATGGTCTCAAGGGGAGGACGACCTCTGCGGGTATACCTGCGTGACGGAGTGTCAACTTCGAAAGGACCATCGCTGTGCCACGGACGCGAAGGCGAAGCTTGAGTTGGCAGCGCTTGACCACCACCCACGGCGCCGTTGGGCTTATAAAATGTTGAAAGAGTACGAGAATCAATGCGAGAGATCTCGGCATCCCCTGCGCCGGCACTGTTCATCACTGGATGCACATGTAGACCAGACGTGGCCGGCTTGTCTGTCAGCTCACCAATGCGTTGCATCAGATATCTGCTTCTCTTGGCTGAGTGTATCCTGCGAACGGACGCAAACGACGCTTCTCTCCGATACTGCCAACAGGCACGCAATCGTATCAGCAATCCAGTCGCAGGTATGACTTGGTCAGACCGCTTACCAGTTATAGCGAGATCACGAACAAGATCGTCGGCATTTGGGGGTTCTAATATATTATGGACAAGATGGGCTTGAGCGTATTCGCGGCCGATGATTAGTGTGACGTCTTCGTGACGAAGCTTTTTATTAAGTCCGCCCATCTTTGCGAGTCTGGTGAGTGTAGAGATAGAGCCCATTGTGCGTACTTCCATGTATGGTCCTGGGCTATAGGTATTTACTACCATTGACTATGGACTGGATAGGCAGTAATTCAGCAGGAATAATCAGTCCAAGACTTTAGGAAAAAGAAACCGAGAGACTTGGTGATATAGATCTGATTGCGCCTCGCTGATAGCGGAGCTGTCCAAACTGTAAATTTGAACTCACCAGTCAAAGGTACTGAGTGCACAGTGGCGAGCCGGCAGACGAGGTCACCTGCGATTAGCATCTCCTACAGCGTCGTCGGGATATTTCCGACTGCCGAACATCCTTACTTACAGTACAGGGGCATCTCTCAAAAGTTCCACTAGCCTTGCAAACTCTAATGATGCCACGTTAACGGAAAAGATATAGCTTTGCTTTAATACCTAGCCTATCCTCGGTGCTTTGACCGATCTAAAGATATCTGTAGATTAAGTGGTCTAGAACTGCGAAGCTTTGAATATATTATTATGAGGTCCGACCTCGTCAATCTAGTGCAAAGGCTATTCCTTAGGTACGTAATTGTGCTGTATCTTTATGTCAGTTAATAATGTCTCTTTGTGCCTCGCGCAGATCTATCCTAGGCACAAGCCCTAGTAGGTTCTGGCCTATAACTAACGGAGTGGACATAAAGTTTAGGCTCTAGATATTAGCTATCTTCTCTGTGATTGAATCTAGACCCAAACCGATATTTAGCACATTAAACATCGCAGTTGCTGCACAAGAGATCTGCTTTCGACGCCGAATCAGGAACAAAGAAAATGAAACAGAACCCAACAGCTGCGAATTGGATCTCTCAGGACTTGTCCGTCGAGTCTGCTGGGAGCCTGCGGCTTTATCGAAACAAGTATTGGCTTTTGAAACGGTTGCATTCTTGGTCCCACGACATGACGAGAATTACAACAAATCACTCGTCTCGGCTTACCAGGAGCAGCTCGTCAGCGAGGGGTATGCAACGGCTGTGTTGGCCTGCGTCTCGGATGTCGAATCGTTCCTATCAAGCCATACCATATTTGTCCATATACCCAGCATCCCCAAAACCAAACACTCTGTCCATCTGGCTGTCAGTAAGTCTTGCTACAGACTCATCGAAGCCGCCTAGCTGCTACAAGCACGTCAGAGGTCTGGAAAGGCCTCGGCAGATAAGCTGTTCTCTCTCTCCATCTCTGGTGACAGCATCAGTGAACTGGTAACGGCGCCGCTTTTCGGCCTAGGGCGAGTGATAAAAAGTGAAGTTCCCGACCTTTTCCGAGGCGTGTTCGAAACTGACAAACGTGTCTTTCCAACGGCAGCCATCAGATATGCAAGAGGCTTTAATATTGTCCGTATCTATTATAGCACGGCACAGACGGATTTACTAGAGCCTTTTCTCGACAAGCCTGCCGTTTCTGCACTTTCGCCATTGCAACTAAGTACGGAAGGCACATACCTCGTCACAGGCAGGACTCTAGGTATGGGCCTAGAGATCGCAACGTGGTTTGGGTACCGTGGCGCTCGAAACTTGGTTTTAGTATCCCGCCGCGGGCATCTATCAAGCCAAGGCAGCACTGAGCAACATGGGGATGATGAAAAGTTTCTCTTGCGTATTAAGGACCTTGAGACCTTAGATGTGACGGTCCACGTTCTAGCCATTGATGTGAGCAAGAGTAGTGCTGCTTCTGAGATACGCCTAGCTATAGACCATCTGGCCTTGCCACCAGTGAAGGGAGTCGTACATGCAGCTGGTATTGCAGGGTACCATACTCTCGAGCGCTGTTCATCCTCGGATATGGCTGAGGTGCTTGCACCCAATGTCATAGGTGCCCTCGCGCTCGACAGCCTCTTTCCGTCTGGCAGCCTCGACTTCCTCGTCCTTATCTGCTCTATCGGACAGCTAGTCGGATTTGAAGGACAGGTGTGCTATGCCCCAGCTAATGCCTTCATTGACCGGCTAGCAGAGCACCGATCGCGGCAAAGAGACAATACCTCATCCATGCGATGGTCTTGTTGGCGCGGTGTGGGACTAAACGCACAGAACAAGTCGTCGATGCGCATGATCTCCCGGGGCATGCAAGATAGAGGGCTTTCTGACGTCAGCCAGGATGAGGCATTTGAGGCTTGGGACTATATATCTAGCCTCAAGACCGACCACGCCGTCATCCTACGAGCGATAGAGTTGGATGCTAATGAACCACAACGCAATCCCATTCTTCGGAGCATTGTACCACGTCAACAGAGCTGGAGTGAATGTCCCGAGCATGCTGTGGCCGTGGTAGGTTTCGCATGTCAAACCGCAGCCGGGGAGACGGCTAAAGACCTCTGGCAAGTCCTCCTCGAAGGTAAGAGTGTGGTCCGCGAGGTCTCCCCTGAGAGGTTCCCCGAGGCAGCGAGTATGAAGCTCAAGACCAGGCTGTGGGCCAACCTGATGTCTGACGTCGACTCGTTCGACCACCAGTTCTTCAAAACGACAAAGCGTAAAGCGGCCGCCCTTGATCCACATCAGCGTCTCCTACTCCAAACAACATACCACGCGCTGGAGTCTGCTGGTTGGCTCAGCGACAACAGCCCGGAGGGAAACAACGATTGCAAGGAAGGCCAAGGCCATACCACAGGCTGTCTTTTTAGGAATGAACGCACCCGACTGGCCGCTCAACTTGGCCAGTAACCCAGTGTCCCCCTTTACCGGCGGGGGGGATGCTGCGGTCCTTCATTGCGGGACGGCTGAGCCATCACTTCCGCTGGACAGGCCCATCGCATACCATAGACACGGCCTGCTCTTCCGCAATGGTTGCCGTGCATCAGACCTGCAGCTCACTGCGACTAGAGGAGTGCACTCGTGCTGTCGCTGGCGGCGCCAACCTCATCACCAACCCAGCCCTGTTCGACTCAGCCATGCACACCGGCGGCTTCCTCAGCAAGGCGGGCGCTTGCAAGACATTTGATGCAGCTGCCGACGGCTATTGTCGTGGTGAGGCCGTCGGCGTGATTGTTCTCAAGCCTCTCGCCGCCTCTCTAGCTGATAAAGATGACATCCACGGTGTGATCCTCGCGACGGGCAACAACCAGAACATGAAAGGAACCACCATCACCAATCCCGTCTTGGAGAGCCAGGCCGCTCTGTATCGCCATTTCCTGAAGCGTGCTGGATTGAGTGCTAAAGACGTGTCCTACGTTGAAGCCCATGGTACAGGCACTCGTGCCGGGGACCCTGTCGAGATGGGTGCCATACGTCAAGTACTAGGCGAAAGCCGTAGAGCTACTACACTACATGTTGGCTCTCTGAAGGCCATCATCGGGCACTCTGAGGGTGTGTCTGGCGTTATCTCACTGATCACGGTCTTGCTCATGATGCAGCATGGAATGATCAAACCACAAGCCCATTTTAGGGAATTGAATCCAGATATACAGCCTCTTGAGCCTGACGGGCTCGCAATCTCAACGACACGTCAAGACTGGACCGACAGGAGACGATTAGCCTTGGTCAACAGCTACGGGGCGTCTGGGAATAATGCCGTTGCTGTCGTTGCCCCCCCACCATTTCCATCGACCTCAATCAGGATGGTGTCTGTACAGTCAGCATCGGGAGCACGCCGACATGCTGCCATAGCATCTCCCAAGTTCCCCGTCGTTATTTCCGCTGCGTCTTCCACCAGTCTGACTTCTTATTTGAAAACGTTGGATAGTCAGATACAAGACGGCACCATGACTAGCCAAATACACGACGTGGCGTTTAGACTAGCGACTAAACGAAATCGTCAACACCAGCATTTATTCTGCACAACAGCGGAATCCTGTGAGTCATACCCTGTGTGTGGACATCCTAGAGGGTATTAATTGTTGTCAATCAATCCAGTGAGAAACCTCCAGGCCCAGCTGTCCAACCCCGAAGGAAACATCTCCATTGATCAGCACCCCAAACCTGTCGTATTGCTCTTCAGCGGACAGAACGGCATTACGTTGCCGTCAATCCAGATTCTATACAACAGCTCGGCAATTTTCCAGAAACATCTAAATGAGTGTAATGAGGACATGGAGCTGCTCAATTTGCCCAGTGTCTTCCCAGCCGTGTTGCAAGGACTCCAAGATGAAAGTGATCTTATCTTCTGCCATGCTGCCATTCAGTACTCGAGCGGTATGTGTTGGCTCGAATCTCGTCTCAACCCGTAGGCAGTCTGCGGTCACTCTTTTGGAGAGTGGGCAGCAGCAACAGTCTCAGGAGTCATGACACTCAAGGAGGGAATGAAGCTCGCTACAGGGTAAGTGTCTCTCCTATTCCTATATGATAAAAGCTGATTGACCGACTATGAAGTCGTGCATCCATCATTGACAGGTTTTGGGGCGAAGATCCTGGCGCCATGGTGGCTGTGGAAGCTGACCTAATAAACATGAAAAGGAGCCCGGAGCAGCACTTGGAGCCTTTATACGAGAAATATCCTCTAGTCAGGCTCAGTTTCGCTTGCTATAACGGACCAAACAATTACGTCGTGGCAGGCTCGACACCCGACGTCAAGGTGCTCAAATCTTACGTGAAGGCCAGGAAGTTGGCAGGTGAGGCATTGCGCTTCAAGGTGCTCAAGGGGATGCACGCATATCATTGCCCGGTGGCGGATCCAATACTCGACGAAAGCGCCGAGTTACAGAAACGATACAGTTCAAGCTACGTGTTGAATACAATGCAAGGCCCTGTAAGAATAACGTGACTAATCAATCAATCAACTCCTTTCTTGACAGACTGCCGCATTGCCTTTTGAATCTTGCCATGTAGGGACATGGACCGGACCTGCATCCAACGTGATTGCCAGCAACAGCCGAGGCGTCGTGTACTTCACACAAGCAATGGAAAGAATCAGCCGCCGTTTGGGCCCATCAATATTCCTCGAAGCAGGTATCGGCGGACCTATCATCGCTATGGCAAGGAACGCTCTACCGCAGACCAGAGACCAAGGCCAAGACCAACGCCTCAACGTCTTCGTGCCCGTTGGTGGAAAGGACCCAGCCGCGTCTCTGGCAGAGGCTGTAGCTGTTCTATGAAGAAGTGGCATATCCAATGTCCAGTTCTGGGCATTCCATAAATTTCAACAAGCCGTCTACTGTACTGCTGTTCTACCCCCGTACCAGTTCGACAAGAACAGACATTGGCTGGATTACGCCCCCCGGCTGGTGGGTGACACCCCAACATCTTCAACATGTCTCCATTGCAGAAGTACGAGCGATTTCCCATACATAGCTATGGTGGAGAGCCGAAAGGACACCGGCGCACCCACATTTAAGGTAGATCCGCGCAGCCGACGTTACCAGGAGATCGTCCAGGGCCATAATGTCTTCGGATCACCTATATGTCCCGCAGCCATGTACTTAGAGCTGGCTACGCTAGGCGTCAGCTCGTTGACCACGATGCAGGGCTTGAGCATGACAGTGGAAAACCCAACAATCAAGGCGCCACTAGGCCTAGACACCTAGACATCAATCAGCCTGACCGTGACAACAAAGCCGGGTACGGAGTGGGAGTGGGATTTTGAGCTTTCCTCCACCAGGCAAGGCAGCAAGCCAACGTTGCATGCTGCTGGCATTGTGGCCCTGAAAAGCACAAGCCGCAATGTTCAAGACGACAATGGCGATATGTGGGCCGCAACTACGCGGCTACTCGACCACAAAAGCAATGCCGATGCCTTGTGAGGTGCCACGGTTTATAAAATATTCTCAGCCATGGCCAAGTACTCTGCCATGTACCACGGTCTTAGACACCTGGCGGCCAAGGGCGGCAAGGGTGCAGGCGACATCACAATTCCCGCGTATACCCTTGACCCTGTCGTCGGGATGTCCAACCGTGTTATCACCGATCCCATTGTTCTAGATACCTTCTTGCAGGTTCCAGGGATATTTGTGCATTCGTTGCGTGACATGGGGCAAGACGGTAGGGAGGAGGAGCAGGGTGACATGTCCTACATCTGCACTGGCATGGAGTCGGTCCGGCCAATGGATTGGCAGAGCCCGAGTAACGGGCAATTTATGGTTTATGCGCGGATAGACCATGAAGACCAGAGAATAGTGGTCCTCGATGTATCCGCGCTGGACAAAGACACAAGAAGAACTGTTTGGTCTGTCAAAGCCCTTCAGTTTGCCAGGGTGCCGCGGGCTTTCCTAGCCAAAGCGTTGGCAGAGGTCAAGGTTGACATATTCGTCAGCGAGCAGCAGCAACCAAGTGTTCAACCAAAGAAGAGTGCCACGCCCCCAGCCCAGACATCCAAGCTTGTGCACCAAGCTCAGCTCACTCTAGGTCCCCCTGTCGACCTACTTCTCAACGGTCTCCGTGAGATTCTGGCCCGGTGCCTAGACATGGAGGCTCAGCAAATAACCAGAGAAGGCACGCTGGACGATCTAGGAGCGGATTCACTCATTGGTCCCGAGATAGCAGCCAACCTGTCCAATCGGTTCAACGCAAGAATTTCGATGGACGATTTCGCCAAGGCTACTGACGTTGCTTATCTTTGTGCTCTAGTCAGCATGATATCTCAGGATGGGGACCTCGAGGCTAGTCACGCTCGGTCTGGAATTAAGTGACATACAACCCGACTCGAAGCTCGAGGACCTAGGGATTGACTCTCTTGTTTCCGTCGAGATCATTAGTAACCTAAAGGAAGCGTTCAACACCGATATCACGTCATCAGAGCTTGCCTCAGCGACTGATGTGGCGTCCGTTTATCAGCTAGTGACCGGACTGCTGAGCACGTCTCGGTCGTGAAGCACCTCACTGGGACTCTCAACACCAGACGCATCGGCAAATAACGGCTACAAGTCATTTCACAACGCCTTTCTTCAGGTCCGTGGAAGCTTTGACTACCACGCCAACGACACCAAATTCATTGGTTACTGGGATCTTGCCTATCCGCAACAGTTAAACGCTGTGGCGGTATTTATTGTTGAAGCATTCGAAAAGCTCGGCTGTGCTGTGTAGCGCTATAAGGAGAAGGAGAAACTCTCTGATCCAGGTTCAATACTCCCCAAGTACCAGAGAGAGTTAACTCGACTATGGGATATATTGGCAGAAGCTGGAATTGTCGAGAAAACTTCGGTTGGCTTCTTGCGCAGCGCGAACAAACCGACCCTCAATAGCACCGCCGGTAGTATAAGGGATGCCAGGGAACTAAGCAGAGAGCTAATGGCGGCGTTCCCCCAGTTCGCGTCTGCTCACGGCCTGGCTGCTCTGCTTGGACCGCACCTGGTGGAATGTCTCACGGGCCAGGCTGATGCCATCACTATTCTCTTCGGCAGCGACGGCGGCCGCGCGCTCCTCGAGGACTTTTACGCCAACGGACCCGATCTCCGGGCCGCTACACAGGTTCTATGTGACTTTATAGCAGCAGCAATACGCATAAATGCCATGACCGGGTCCGATGGAGAGCCTTTTCGCGTGTTGGAGGTCGGCGCGGGCACCAGAGGAGCTACGCGGCATCCGGTTCCATTGCTCCAGGCAACTGAGTTACCTTTCACCTATACCTTCACCGATGTTTCTGTATCACTTGTTGCGGGGGCCAAGAAGTCACCGCTGTTCCGAAGCGTGCCTGAAATGGACTTTTGCAAGCTAGACATCGAGGGGGCACCACCTGCGAACCTCCTTGGTCGTTACCATCTTGTTATATCTAGCAACTGCCTGCACGCCACCCGTGACTTGAAATCCAGCCTACTGCATATCCGCCAGCTCTTGCGCCCTCGCGACAAGTGTCTAGCCTTGGTCGAGCTGACTCAGAAGCAGGCTTGGTACGACCTAGTTTTGGTTTTTTTTAGATGGTTGGTTGTTTGATGATGGTCGTACTTACGCTCTTCAGAGTGCATGGGCATGGGAGCGCTATATGCGTGACCCCGGCTTCTCTCATGTGGACTGGTCAGAGGGCGTCAGCCGTGAGTCGTGAGGGGTCCGTGTCATCTGCGGTCTAGTTGCCGATCTTGATCAGCCGTGTCCTATCCAAGCCACATCAATGCTCTTAACGAAACCCAATTCTGTTCCTCACCCATCCTCGGATTGTAGCTGTAACCTCTTCTTGGTTCCTGATGGCTGTGGGTCTGGCGCCGTCTTCAACCCGTTCGCCCCTCGGCTGGGCGCTATGGACAATATGTCTGTCTACTACTTTATCGGTCCGTTTTTCCGTACCATGTCTCATCTAACCCTTGGTTCGTTTTTATATCTCAAATCCTTTACTTGCCCTTTCGCTCTGCCGTGTCTTGGCTAACCCTTAGCTTCTTTTCCATATCCCAGACTCTTTGCTTGCCCTTTCTCTCTGCCGTGTCTCAGTCCCTATATCTAGGAGCTAGGTTCGTTTAGTTATAGGCTGTTCTTTCCATTTACTCTGATTTTTGACCTGAAATATAATGTGGCGTATTATTAAATAACTGAAGGGGTCTTAAAGTTAGTTACTATTTTACTTTTCCCCCTCTGGTATTCTAGGGGTCCAGGGGCCTAGACACAAGACATCCCTTAAAATTCCTTATATACTGTTAGTCAATCAATGCACTAGTGCTGACTAAAGAGTTTATTTTACTAATACTACTATATAATAAAGCATCCAGTAACGCAGATAAGAGGTATAAAAGCCCACTCCTATCACCCCGAATATCGATTTATAAAATCAACAACTTGAACATTGCACCACCACAAATAACAACAATAGATCTTCTATCAGTTATCCACAAAAGCTTCAATCCGTCAATATGAAGTTCCCAGTTCTCGGCACCTTTGCAATGCTCGTCGCCATTGTCTACGCACAAGACTCTGACGACGAGATGCGAGGACCATTTATTTATGTTTGTAGCATGAACATGCCTTTTAACTACTCAGGCCACTAACATGTTTCTAGGGTGGTGGTCAATGTGACGATTTCGGGAAAAGGTGTGGCTCGACTTTGGATTGCTGCGGTATTTACGTTTGCCGCGCTGTGGATGACAAGCCTTTCAAGATATGCAAGGTGGACGAATGCCGTGCTCTCGGCAAAGGTTGCCAGGTTGACTCGGAGTGCTGCAGTGGGGTTTGCAGCTGGGTGGACCCCAAAAATCTCAATTCAGGCGCTCGGGAATGTAAGAAGGACCGAGCTTGCCGAACCGAAGGAGATATCTGTGACGACGGCAAATATGCTTGCTGCAAGGGCCTTACATGCACTGGAGATCGTGACAAAACACGACGATGCTACTAGGTGCGTGGGCGGAGCTTCAGGTCACTTGGTACAGGCTGTGCGTGGAATCTTCCTATTGTGTGTATCCGGGATACCTCTGTCAAGATCCAAGAGACAATTACAAATCTGCCAAAGCAGGAATGTAATCGAGGGTCACAATATGTCTAAGATGCGATATGCTCTAGGGTGTGAAGCATGACAGGGGTAAATAGACAAAGCAGGATATAAATGTTCTACCGAGGCCCATTCCCAAAGTGAGGTGGAATATTGTTAAGCCTGCTCTTAATATTTTCTAATACGTTTTATAAAATATAACTTCCTTGCCTAAGTATAGCTCTTTTTAAAGTATTTAAGGCACTATCCTTGATAGCCCTTTTAATCTATTATTTAATAAGGTATAACAGCTACTAAGCTACTCTTGCGGCTGGAAAACATCGGTCATTGATCTTACTGGGGTAGATGGCGATGACGAAAGGAGTCTTTTTGTTGCTCATAGTGGAGACTTGGGGACTCTTGGGCCAGATTCACAGCCCCAGCCGGGACTGGCGCAGGGTCAACGTAAGCATCAATCTTAGACTCAGCCACACATTCCGATTAAGCATCAGATTCAACAACAGGTACAGCAAGAAGTCCAGCGGCGAGTCCAGCGGCAACTGCAGCAACAAATGCAGCAACAAATGCAGCAACAGCTCCAAGCTCAGCCTCAAAGCCAGACCCAGACTCAGCCGCAACCTCAACAACAGCCCCAGCACACACCTCCCGCACCTCCATCATCCCCATGATCCATGACCATGAACCACTTGAGCGCACTTCTGAAGGAATTTGAGCCCATCAACACCGAGATAGCACGCATAACTTGGAAGTGTCTTCAGGGGGCGCATGGTCAATCGTGGGTCAGTCTCATCTCGTCTCTGCGGGGCTTCCAGGCATCCGCCTTCAAGGATCCCGAGAACTCGCCTCTTGGTAACCACCTTGGCAATATCCTTCAATGCCTCCATGATGAACTCGGCATCCCACCAACCCCGGGACAAGCCCATTAAGAAGCTGAACTGGACGTCGAGATGAACGATACCAAGGATGCTGAGGGGACACATAGGAAAGCCCTTCCAACAGTCATTGGGAGCTTAGAGACTGTTCTCGGCAGGATCGTCAAGAACATATAGGCCTCTCATTCTTAGCCAGCCATCGAGACGAAGTCTGCTATCGAGGCCAAGTCTGGGGATGCGGTAGTGGAGGTTGACCCTGAGCTTCAGGTAAATGGTACACCAATACTGTTTCAAGGCATGGCACGTCCTGCGCAGCATGTTTGTCACGGGATATCTCGCCACATGCACGCAACAACAGCAAGCACTTCTGAACCAAGTCCCACGTTAACGTTCCGCGCCCCGGACAATACATCTGACTCGGAAGAAGACGAGCCAGGGCTTGTGGGGACATCTGGCCATCGTGAGAGGTGGCAACCGCAGACCCCCAACACGCCTGGGCCATCATCTTTCGAGTCATATGTACCACGACTGATGCCTGTTTTTACTGGGTATCGCCAACTTTTACCTGAAACATACATAACCTCCCCGCCTTCGTCGCGCGGCAATGGCCAAGTCCTTGGTCCCTCGAGCGTGGAAGGCCAACGAAGACTTGGGTCTATGAAGGATGGCGTTGAGGTAGGTGTCTGAGACGATCTCGACTGTGACGGTGAGGATATTAGGTGTAGCTCACACCAAGTCCTTGTCCCCGTCCCCAATCCCGACCCTAGGTCAAGCGGCAACCTCGTCATATTCCCACACTCGCACAATCTCCCAGTCCCGTTGATAGGTTGGACCTTCTTCGTGAGAATCTTCTCACACTTACAAGCCACGTCAAGCAGGAGCGCAACCTTCGTCTTGATCTGATCATGACACGTATCCATGGCCGCGCTGTAAGCTCGTGAGCCCTGTGTGATATACAAGAGGAACATGCGCATGTAAAAGCGCGGGTCCATGAGACCGGGTAACTTGTGAGACGTTCAGAGCCCTGTGGCCCATTTAATCTGCTCATGAGACAGGGAAGTGTTTTTGGGTTTCTTATCACGCGATGCTAGGCTGTGCGCGGTTTATCTTGCTTGGTCTGCACATTTCAGCTAGGAAGTGCAGTGCATCCCTTGCATCCTGCTGTCAGACTGCACTTCCTCGGAGAATACGGGTTGGAATTGAATGAAGAGAAGGCTGAGCAATAACTCGGCCAGTTCTGTAAGTGGCTCAATGTTTCCCAGCTCCTTGAGAAGCGAGACAGTTGTGCTAAAAAGGTTCTAATTATGTGTGTAGCAGTTCGGTTGTCAAGTGGGTTCTTACAACAACAAAAAAAACGTGCTCAATGTAAAAGTATGGAAACGATATCTTCAAGAAACATACTGTGTCACAAGATTATATGGAGACTATCATGAACAATATGACGGGTAAATGGTTGGTCGACGCAATCGATGAAGCTTGCGTGTTCCTTTTGATCAATACTGAAGACATGACTGCAGTCTTGCGTAATGATATACGCCGGATTGTACCCTCAGGGCTCTTTTCTCCGAGAACCAGGATAAACTGAGGTAACGCCTTTGTCGTACCATCGGTTGGCCTTCTGAGGCCCGGGACATCTCATGAAGTGTTCTCTCATGCTTACGCTAGATGCCAAGCCGAAACCCCGACGGACTAGTCAATATTTAACGACCTAGGCAGAAGCATGTCACTGTACAACTGTGGGTAATTGCAAAATATACCTGGACAAGCACCAATCTCATGTAGACCTTGTTTTTTCTCAAGATGGAATTGCCCATTCCGCTTTCACTCTTGAAGAAAATACATCGCTGATTATCTTGACTGAGCCTGGGCCATTGGTGGAATATAGGGTTGTATTGTCTCCATTTCTCCATTCAGAAGACCTGGTGCCGCAAAGGCTTCAACAAGCCTTCCGGCTTTTTCAAGGTATCACAAACATCTGCTCGTGTCACAATATATCTCTCGTGGTCGACCCTGACGCTGACGCTGAAGCTGAGGGAACAGCCTGAGCATGAGCAGGTGGAGGTCATCACCGAATTGGTAGAAGCAGCATGCTGAGTCCTCCTGCTGGGAGTGGCGACAGGCCAAGTCACGAGAATGTTAAGACTCCATGTCAGGGCACTTTGACGTACGGAAACGCGATATGAACTGGATGAGAAGGCTGAATCAGTTTGCGCTCATTTGGGCCTCCAATGCGAGACCTAACAGATCCGGAAGGAAATGCAATAGAGCTAGAGACGGAAAACGAGACAAGAAGGGCGTCTACCGCCTGAGATCGAGCGCGTGGGGCCCTGTATGGGGTTAAAAAGACTGAGAACTCTCTCTTTATTTTATGGATAGTGTATGCACAGTATTGAGCTGGCCTAGCCTCAAGTCCTAAGGCCAACTGCAACAAAGCCTTAAGCCTTCAAATCGATGTTGGCACTCACTTTGCATCCACGAGTCTGACCAGACGAGGTAGTTTCCTTCATTTCCAACAGCAACGGCGAGGACAAACCGACCTCATCGCGTTTAACAGGCAGGACTATATTGTCAAAGTCCTCCCAGGTATCCCGTCCATCGACAATAACGCTTTCAGCATCCTCTTACTTACTGGCCGTTTTATCTTGATGATATATTCCGGAATGGCAACGCGGCCATAAATACCTCCCCTAGTAACATCCCAGTGAGTGCGGCTCCCTAGAGCGGCACCTCTTTGGCTACTTGTAAGTGTTTCCGTTCACGGATAGTTCCAATGATACTTCCTTGAGAAAAACTTCGACGACCCCTGCTTCATTGAACCGCGCTTCTACGGCTGTCGCTTTAACAATAGCAGATTGGAGACTAACGTCTACTCACACATGTCCTTTGGGTTCTCGTCAACGACTGTTGCCTCAAGCATCCAGCGCGGTAACCCTCCAGGAGCTCCGTCTAGTGGCCTCCAAGTTGCACCCCTACGACAATTGCTGCTATCATTGGGACTTTTTTAGTTACTTCTCACGGATTCTATTCTGTCGTTGGTCTTTAAACCGTGTCTCCGATCAAGACTCTAACGTATGCAATACTCTTAACGGTGTATCTTATATACTTTTGGTCTTCAGGCTATGTAGCATCAAAACGAGGAATTCCAATGTTTCGCAATACCTCGCTGGCAACGGAGAAGACCACATTGTTACACGGAAAAGTCAAGTCTATGCTGCGTATGTTCTCGACTGAGAAAGCTCTTAAGGAAATGGCGCCGAAGCTGTTGGTCGGTTTGGGGGATATTGATAGTTCCTCAATTTGCCGCGCCTTTGGGTTGACGGTGTCTGAGTTCATTTGGGAAGGTCAGTGGTAGTGTGGTGTATGTATCACAGATGTTTCTAGAGCAGTCTAGAATAAACACCGGCAAATCAAGTGGGATAATATTCGAGAACACCCTGAATCCGCTCACGACAGTACCAAGAACAAGAAATGGGAGCCAAAGGTTGCGGCAAAAGCATACGACACCATCATGATCCGAGTCCCATTCTCTAAGTCACGAAACGTCATCACGTTCGAGTATAACACAGGGCAAACAGCCCGACACATCAGCTAGTCCTCGGTTATCCGGCCAGAATGAGGATCCTTCTGATGACGATATCTTTCTTCCTATTGATGATGTGCCCGGCCCGAGCTTGTCAGCTGCCCCATCCACAAAGTTCAACGACACCGCAGGGCCAAGCTCGAGCCGGCTGATAAAGAGGGTAAAGACAGCGCCCTCCGGGGATATGACAGAAGGTCTCTTTACATCTTTTGAAGGTGAACCGAAATCGCATCATTTCTCATTGCTATCAGTCCAACACCAGAGACATGTGGATAGACCTACTCAAGACGATCTCGACATAGAAGAAGAGGAGAACATGGACACCGAACCCATCACAATGGTCGTATACATCGCAGCAAACCCATAGACTGATCTCCAGAATGAGGGCGAGCATTGCGTGGTGAATGTTTACTCCAGCGGGCAAAGAACGTGCACTGAGGCAATGGAGCCGTTTGATGCTGAGCGTTGAGAGAGCATGGAGAAATGGCTCGGAACCGGACTTTGCACGTGATCTGATGCCAAAGACTTCGCAAAGAAAGAGTGGAAAGAACGAGAAGAGGCTGAGAGTCAAATGGATAAAAGCTTCGTCCTCGTGCACCAGATTGTGTTTACCATGATCTTTGCAAGAGCGACAAGACGGATTAACTTGGCTATCCGTTCATGGGATGATGTGGCGATGGAAAGGCACAAGGTCATGTTCGTGGTCTTGTAGCCACCGACGAGCAGAAAAGGATGATACTTTTCCTGCCCGTGGACTCCAGCTTCTGGCAGCAGGAAGCAAGGCTCACTGCAGTTCTCAACCTACTTGACGAAGCCTGCCCCTTCCACGGCGGCTCGTGCGAAGTAAACAATTTCGACACGAGGCAACAAGCGCTATGACGAAAATTCTCGACATAAGGGCGCTCGAAAGGATTGCAAAAGACGCTCCCTTCAACTATGCCTATCGACCCTGCTCCAAGTGTCAGCTTGCGGACTAAGAGACCACTATTGTCAAGGGCACGCAGCTGTGCCGCCCTTCACGTGCGTGAGTTGCCCTAGATAGACTAGGAAGCAGGAAAGCTCATCCGGTGCACAAATGGCGCCCAAATGCCAACATATCCCCCTTATGTAGAGACTCGTGGGGACGATGAGCTTCCCTTATTATTGCCCAGACGCGATTGGTTCCACCAGGAAAAGGTCGATACTCTGCAGAGCTGGGGAGAAGTTCGAGTTTTGATGGTCGGCGACAAAGTGGATGATGAAAATATTGTCTTCAAAGGCCTACGCGATAACTCTTCCGTGGATAGGTGGCCTTATTCACAAGTCCAGGCCCGAGCATCAATCAAACTGGGTTAGGAACAAAACGGACAGAAAAGCCAAGGTCAAGGAACTCAAGGAATTCTGTGTGTTTTGACACCAGAGTCTTCTAGCCACACATCCCGCTCAATTTGCATCTCTCAAGATTGGCATGAGATTCGACATTGGAATATTTGAAGAGGGCAGAAATGATCGATATTTTGTCAATGAAGTGTCACGTTGGATGAGTGCGGCGTTTTTCAACAGCGAGCTGTACCCTTGGTCGCATGATCAAATGTGCGAAGCGATGGGGAAAGCATTTGCGAAGCAATCCTGTAAAGCTGATGGTGAGGAGCAGGGAGAGGTGCAGAGGTACGGGAAGGGGTTCTGGGGAGACTGGGAAGAGGAGGGGGCTAATGTTGAGAAAGGGAAGCAGAAGAAGTCAGGACGACGCAAGCCAACCCAAGCCAACCCAAGTCAGTCATTCTGTGACTGGGTAGGAAGCTGGTTAAGATGTAGTTAGTTGCCTAGTTTCGTTGCTTGTCTGGGTACCTTGGCTATAGTTGTGCTGAATCCTATGTATTCATGCGAAACAAGTGTATTTATTAAGGTGTTGATATTGCTCTAGTGACCGGATACGGTTATCTTCCTGGCCAATCACAAGATAGTTAATTACATAATTTCTCTCCAATCAAAACTCTTTCTCGCGTGCCTGCCCCACCCACCCAACTTGAGTGTCGCGTCAGCAATTTCAGCCTGTCAAACATAGGAGCTTGCTAAAATGATCGCCAATGTTTTGCGGACCGACGAGGCATAGGGTAGCCAAGGAAGGAAACAAAGCGGAAATTTGTCCAAGTTTATCATTAGTTACTTTGCAATGTAATGTAATTCTATTGCGATGCTGCTAATTTGAGCGCATCTCGCACTACGATTTGCTTTCTGACCTATCACAATGCTTTATCACACAATAGTCATTACTTTACAAGATGCACAATTTTAATGTTTGGATTATCGTTTTCTATTATCTAGACACACGTTTAGGCGCCACTAAACTTGGAGTTTGCGCCGGCAGAATAACGTAGAGGTTGAAACCGATGGAGCCCGCGCTTCCTTCAGTGTGTACCATCACGTATTGAAAATCCTCGTCGGCAAATCCCTTCTCAACAGAATTCCAAGTCATTTAGCTCTTTAATGTCGTTACCTACGCAGAACTCATAGCTTTTACTTATTTGACATAGAGTGTTTAACCGAGACAACAGTGGTACGGGCGGCAGTTTCAACAACCTATTGCCACAGTATGTTGCCTGCGAGCTTACTGTCACTTACAATTACCATACTATCAAGAACAGTCAACTTCACCTGGAGATCGAACAGGCGTACGACTCAGACAACAGGTGGCCTGAGAAAACAGCGAAAGATACAATACACGCCCAAAAGCTTACGAACGTCCTCAAAACGAGTGCAACTCGCATTGAACCAGTATCTTCAAACATCGAAGTTTTCAAAAGATACGAGCTATTAGACTACCTCATTAAGTCTCAGTAATGTTCTTCTGTAGCTATCCAGACCTTATCAGTACCGCAATTACTGGATATTACGGAATGCATATCCAGCACTAACCTCAACAACGAATCAATTCAGCGAAGGTGGATTTCCAAAGAGCCAATGTCGCGATCTCTGCCAAGTCTATTACTGGTGGAGCTTGCCGGTGACATAGCTGAAGGCATAAGATAGTTCTATTCAACGCCATGGCTGGCATCCAATGACCTAGGGAAAATTGTTCCATATCATGGCCCAAGCAAAACCAAATCGGCGGCGGTTGAACGCAAATGGCCATATTTCATGACTTAATACGAACAGAAAGGGCAACTCCAATTCTCCGCAGGCACCTTACTTTCTGAAATAGTAGCAGACCTTTCTGATGCGCGGAATCAGGTTTCTCTTTAGTTCTGGAATTGATGCTCGAGATCGGCTATGGCCGGCCATGGCCAGAACTGAAGAAAATTATAGTAACAAGCCACAAAGGTATGTCTGGCTACAGAATCGCAAAGAAGCTCGCTGACCAGCTAGTTAATTAACTCGGATTTGCGTATTCCAAGGTGCCTTGCCTAAGTTGCGACTTTGGATTGGGGGAAACTGATATGGATATGAACGCCTGCAGTGCCGATTTGTAAAAGACGTTGTAGATAAGCCTTTGGAGCGTCGGGCTAATGACATTCCTTAGATGAGATTTGTATTCACTGGCTTCATAATCTACCACGACTGATACTCTATGCCTAAGATTTCAGTTACGTTGCATTGACGACCACATCGATGAAGAGTGCTGACCAAATGAGGTCTTTAGGCAGGTATGATAATATAGAAGGTGTAAGTAACGAACCCCAATGCCGAGGTCAGTAATCCAGAAACAGGTTTCTCCACAGCAGTGAATAACTCAACGCGGAGTCGAGGCTCCCGAGTTTCCGTATTCCATAGTTCCGATTCTCAGGCAATAGCAGGCCGAAAGCCGATACTGTTGATAGTCGCCCCAAACTCTGGAATTGCGAGACCCGGAGTTGCGGCTTCCGAAATCCATAAAGGCGACGGACGTCCAGCTTTGGCAATAATTTCTCATTTTGGTCGTATGATACTCGATGCTACGAGTCAACCTGAGTGGTCCAGGTACTTGCGCTCGGAAATAATCATCTCTGGTTTTTTTTTGGCGGCCATAGCTTGCTAGGCATATCGGTGATGCGGAATTCCAAGTACTTTGTACCGAGATGTTGTGCCTTGCCCTCATGCAATAGTCAACCCTTCTCAACGCCTCTATGGTACAGTGTTTAAGTTCCCCGGAAGTGGGCATTATTGAGACTCAATGGACGAGCTGTAAAGCAAATAGGGAGGAAGAACATCCGTTGATCGTAGACTCGGGTTGACGCAAACAATGATTTTCGCAACCCCAGCTGTCCCGCACATAAGCCATAAGACTGCTCAGACGCTTTCAACCAATCGAATACTTAGGTAATAGCAGCATTGATCGTTCTGGAAATTAACGTTTGCAGGAAGTAGAATCTGTATATGCAGAAGGATGATAGCGTTCCAATAACATTGCGTTGTTATAAGCCAAATTCTTCCTTGGTCAGTCCCACCAAGCCACAAATATTCTTCAAAACAGAGTCTCTGCCCGTTCTCGTACTCAGATCAAACCATTGCGTCGCTGTAATTATCAATGGCTGAGACGGTATCAGCCCAAGTCTCAAGTCATCTATATACGAGTCCTACACGTCATATTGTAGAAAACAGACATATTGCTGTGTGGCGTTTATGATGGTCACACTGCTTCCGTTAGTTGCTGTAGATCAACCGTGTAGCCAGGCATATACATACTTTGTGTTTGGGAACTCGTCGAATAGATCTGTTGCTCTTGCCAAGATAGCCTCACATGTCATCTGCGCCAAACACTCATCCGAAATCACTGGTTTTCCATCTACAACGTTGAGGCTTCTCTTTGCCTCAAACAGCGCAACCATACTTCTGGTTATTACAAAATGACCCTCTTCATCCTTTGCCTTGAGATACAAGCCCCCATCATCGACTGCAACAATACCGGCACTCAAGCCGCGAATCTCGAGGTCCATCCGTTGACATATGTCCCGGACCTCGACTACAGTTATTGACCCCGGGAGTTGGATGTAGTACAGAATGTGCCGTATGACGCATGAGATGAGCCTCACAGCGTTGTCCTCGACGGGAAGGCCTTCTTACAGGACTTTATCCACGTAACCGACAGACGAGTCGGGAGTGCAACCAGGTAGTTTACTGGAAGGACTGCTGGAGTTGATTTGGTAAGAGCCCGAGTCAACAAATTCCTCATGGTTTGTATTTCGTCTCAGTCTCTTGCTTGGAGGGGTACCTTGATTACTTGAACTTGTAGGTATAGCGTCTTTAATGTCATTCACATTAGTCACACTCGCTCTTGGTTTCTTGACAGCCCCCAACGCAGCCCAGACTTGCCCCAAAGATACGCCATACTCGTGCACCAGGCTGTGTTCGCATTGGTTGATGAAGTCCGGACCAGGCCCTTGGATAAAGTTCTCTATTTGGATCCTGGATTTATCTGGGAACTGTGTGATCTGTTCGGTCTCGTACGCTGGGAGCAACGTGCGCCGTGTTGATGAGACAATGACATGTTAAGAGCTGCCGACGGCCCCAGCTGCTGGCCCGGGTTTGAAGGTCAGAGAAGGAGAAGGAAATGACCAATGGATCAGATTGAATGTGTGACTTATAGGCATGTTGAGATGGTATGGCTTCGAAATATGATTTTGGCATAATGAAGTCAGTTCATTTCTCTCAGTTAGCAAGAGCTAAGTCACCCCGCCTTCAGTGCATGGAATTGAGAATGTACATATGCACTAACATGATGCCACTAGAGTGTCTTAGTGACGCGTTAATCTTGGTTTGTACTGCTTGGGGCAGACTAATTCGGCATAGTGCAGCTAGCGTTGAACCAATTGGCCTCGGCTAGGCTCACCTAGGCAAGTTGGCGTCGTCCTGTCGCGTAACCAACAACACCATGACGTGACATGACATGGCATGGCATGGCATCTCCCACGTCATCGATAGACATGCAACCGCCGATGCCAAATTCTTCATCTTTGCACAGACTGAGCATCGATAACCCGTGGTTCGCCGTGCATCCTTTATTCTGGACTCCACAGCACCTTCATCTCCTTCACTGCCTCTTCCAGCACCTCGACTCTGCTGCCCGCCTCTGCATCTCCCTCAGAACCTCCCTACGACGACCCAGACCTTGCACTACATTCCCAAAAGCTATCCAAGAACCGCTCTTCAATTGTCAAGTCGCTCTCCGTCGGCCATTTGCTCGGTCATCATGGCAGCCCGTTGGAAAAAGTCAGCGGGTCACCTTGTTTCCTCTACGCCCGGCGCCGTGTGCATTTGCCAAACTGCCAGGTCTTCCAGATGAGACCGCAAACCATGCTCAAACAGCGTCCAATTATCGGGCACTATCACTACAACAACCTCATTCTGGAGCGGAAGCGGGCCCTGACCCCGAGATCGCATCCTATCACCAGTCGCTGCAACTCTCCTGTGTTGAGGATCTATCAGCGCAGATTGCGTAATGTCACTCCTCCTCTATGGTTTGAGGATCTGTACTTGGTTTGCATACTACTATCCCTGGCTCAACTCCAATGGCAAAAGCGCCAGTCACCTCAACCAGAAACGTTCGACGTATGTCGATCCCGCCCCAGTGTCATGTCTTTCCTTGCTAACAATTAGTTCTGTAGGCACGGTTACTCGTAACAAATAAATCCGACACAAACAACGCGCACATCTTCCAAGCCGATATCCCGTATGTACTCCTCCAGGCACTGGACCGCCCGACACTCGATGAGGACCAGGTTACGTGGCCGACGATACAGCACATTCGACTCCCCTTCGAACCATATTCGAGCTTCGCCGAACGGATTACCACGCAGTTAGTCGGCGACAAGTATAAATTGTCTGCCGTCAAGCCTCAGGTTACGGCGATGGAGCAAGGAGCGAAGCGCAAGTGTGATGAATTGGATGCTGTCAGACCAAGAAAGAGCGTAAAGACGCGGGACTCAATACAACCTACACCAATGTTGATAGCCAACAGCTGACAATGCATATCGACGCAACGCAGAGACTCTTAGCCTGCACCGTCGTGACGATTCACCTCTCAGCTGGGCGAGTCCAACATCCTCGAACAAGCCCGTCGCGAGCGCCCACGCAAGCTGGAACTACATAAAGGCTACTCAGCACAAGTCGGCCCCAGGGCTTGATGGTGGGTAGTTGATCATACAACTACCATCAATCCGCGCCGCCCGCCACGTTACGATGTTTTCCTCCCTCTACCAATACTCCTCCATCTTCCAACTCGCACCTATCCCTATTACGGAACGCGCCCTTGGTGTTTATTTTCTGCGCCCAAGTTTCCTGCCTTCACGCCTTGGTGCGTTTCCAGCCCCACCTTTGCCGATGGTGATTGCGATAACCAACTCCAATTAGATACCCTCCAGGCGCTCTCGCAGGAACAACCTACATAAACGGCCAAAGTCGCAGCATCCGCCCGGATGCATCCAAGATCGGGGTTCTATAACCAGTAAAAGGCCGAAAATCATGGCCTTACCATTCCAGATCATGTCTACGACACTGACTAGGGAGCTGACCTAGTATACCAGCTTATTCATGTCTGTCCTTCAAGATACATCTCACCAACAGGTACTGGAACAATGCCATGAGGTGCCAGTCAGTCTACTAATAGTATCGCCTAACTAAGCGTGCTGTAGTAAAGGCGCTAAAGCATGTTGCAGTGGCTGATGGTTCATATCGTGACATACAACTTGGTTACTTGGTGGTTGAAAAAGTAGGATATGGTTACATTGTGCGGATAAGTCAACATGACAGTCCAGTATGAAAGATGTGAATTACTTTCAGATACCTTGGATACAACCTTAATGATTTCGATTGACTGTGTAAGGACAGAATCTGGCTTACTTTCGGACTCAATCTGATGAATTTGGCTCGAATGAAACGTGAATCCACGATAGCTCGGTGGAGGCTATACCGAAGACAACCTCTTTGTGGTTGGGCGCACTCACTTTGCCAATGTCTGTATCTTACACGCTTGACACATGCCACTAAACCCGTACGCCGTGCATTGAGACAACGCATCCTTCTGTAACAACCAGCATAGCCCGCTCCTTAGTTCTCCTCGGTACCTTGAAATCTCAGTTGTTCAAATCTTTTTTCCCTACCGGGTAGCCGGAGTTGGTGAACTTTGCCAATGTTGACCTCGGTCTTCTTGGAGAAGAATTCACCTATCTCGCCGAGAACACTACCAGACCTTGTAACACTACCGTTGCTGAGCTACGGTTGTTTTGCAGCCAGTTTATATCAGTTTCATCCAATTGGCATTACAAAAGGATTGGCTTATACAGCGCGGAGGACTTTAGCGACGTTACTACTTGTTCAGTGCGGCTGTGTCTTTTAGTAGAGGATTTCGGAGTTCTTTTAATCAGACCACTAAAAAGACCGACAGAGACGCTTAATAATATGGAAATTAGCTTGTGTAGGGAATACAATCCATTAAAATACTTAAGCTGTTTAGGGATTGTAGGATCTTACATCGGATAGAATGTTATTCTATTGGTAGACACAAACGAGGAATTGACTGTACAAGGGCACTTCAGGCCAGTCTTTAGTCAGGAACCATGCCGAACTGTTCCTGCAGCAGGGTTCAATCTCTGTTCTTAGGTAGTGCGTGGCATGGGGTCTTTATTGTGGAGTATCGTTGGCCTAAGAAAGCGGTTTTTGGAACACCAATGAGGAATATTGTGGTTCCCGGAAAATGGCATGTCTGCCAAGTGACTTTATAAGATTAGAACTTGGCATGCAACAGATCCACAGCAGGGCTCTATTTAGAGATCGTTGCGATGTAGCCAGTTAGATATAAGCTTCAAACATAGGGCTGTCCACTCTCGGCGCCACCCGGACAATCGGACATTTTAACAAAACGGCTCAGCCGCTCTTAGTGCAGTCTGGACCGGAACATGTGATCTACGCCCGCGGTACTTGAGGGGTTTTAGTGAAGCCCCATGAGCTATTCTCTGCTACGTAGTAGAGTTCAAGTTCAACCATGCCATAGTAAGCTTATACAATCGATGTACTCCGTAGTAGCGCATCCTCTCACCGTCTAAGCCTGATGGAAGGCTCTGCTCTGTTTTTCTTTCTTCGGAGGAAATATGAATTAAGCCTAGTTAATTTCATCCTTGGCTCCCAGATGGAATACATAAATAAGAATGCCATGGCTCAAGTAGCAAACAATTCAAGTCTTCAGCTTTATCGACCAATCCAAGCAGAATGCAGAGTATATTCAGGTGTGGCCTTTTGGCCTCACTGGCCTCTGCCAGTATTACACATCAGAATCCAGCCCTAACCGGACCTGATGTCTTGTCGCGATGGCTAGACATGCGGTCACCCGAGAATGACACGACGAGCAACCTGATGAGTCGAAGCCTGTCTCCAGAGCAGCTCTTCGGTAAGCGTGCCAGTGAGCCCCCTGGTGAGGGTGCGCTGCTCTGCCCCAACGGCGAGTGCACCGACAAGAGGTTAGTTCTATCGATCATATTCTATTGACAAATTGTCAGTTTGCTAAAAAGGGAAATCTGTAGTTGCTGTTCGGTCGATGGTGTCTGTGGCTACGGCAAGGGCTTCTGTGACACAGGCTGCCAGAGCAACTGTGATGCTACGGCCATGTGCGGTGAACTGTCCGAGGGCGGCGATATCCCATGTGGCCTCAACCTTTGTTGTAGCTCTGGCGGCTGGTGCGGTACTACAGAAACCCACTGCGTAGGCCCCAACAAGTGGTCTCTCTGCCAGCAGGGCTATGGCAGCTGCTCTATGATCAAGCCAAAGACATGCGGCAAGGGCTCTGGCACCGCCGACAAGCGTATGATCGGCTACTACCAGGCCAACAATATGCGCAACCGCGCGTGCAACAAGGTCTACCCCAAGGATATCAAGACAGACAGCTACACGCACTTGTACTGGGCCTTTGCAACCATCGACCCGAGCTCTTATGCTGTTAAGCTCTCTGATTCCGAGGATGAGGATAACGTCCGCGACTTTACTGCGCTCAAGGGCAAGGGCAGAAACCTGCAGACCTGGGTGGCCGTGGGCGGCTACGACTTTAGTGACGAAGACAAGCCAACTCATAAGACGTGGGCCAACCTCTGTGCCGATGCTGGGCACCGCGCCGCCTTTATCAAGTCAGCCGCTGCCTTCATGGACAAGTACGAGTTCCAGGGCATTGACCTTGACTGGGAGTATCCCGGTGAACCGAAGCGCGGAGGAAGTCGTGCCGATATCGCCAACTTTGTCCTCCTGCTCAAGGACATGAAGACCGCGTGGGGCAACAAGTACGGCATCAGTCTGACTCTGGCTCCTGACTACTGGTACCTGCGATATTTCGATGTCGCAGGACTGGAGCCATATGTAGATCACTTTGGATTCATGGCTTATGACCTGCACGGATTCTGGGATGCCGATGTCAAGACTTTGGATCCTATTATCCGAGGCCAAGCTGACATTCGCGAGATCGCAAACAACACCATTCCGTTGGCTTATGCAGGCGTTGATTTCAACAAGATTGTTTTTGGCGTCGCGTGGTATGGCCGCGGATACACCGTGACCAATCCCTCGTGCAACACTCTCGGCTGTCCCTTTTCCGGGCCTAGCAACCCAGCCAAGTGCACCAACAGCGCGGGCGTCATGTCTCGGCTGGAGATCCAAGACAAGGTCAAGAATGGGGCCAAGACTCGTCTTCTCAAGGACTCAGCCATGAAGGAGCTCGTCTTTGACGACCAGTGGATCGGCTACGACGACGAGGAGACAATTGAGCTGAAGCGCGAGTTTGCCAACAACTACTGCTTTGGCGGTCTGATGGCCTGGAGCGTCGACTTTGAGCCCGGCACGGCAAGCAACAGCGGAGACTTGGAGCCTGAAAAGTCAAAGGACGGTAAATGCGGACCCAAGAACAACGGCACCATCTGCGAAGGCACCAGCTACGGCGACTGCTGCTCCGAGTATGGCAGCTGTGGATCCTCGGAGCTTCACTGCGGCACTGGCTGCGTCAGTGGCAAGTGTGTCAAGAATGGTAAGTCAACCAACGGCCGATGCGGTGCTGGCTTCCTCGGAGCTACATGCAAGGGAACTAGCTACGGCGACTGCTGCTCGGCTGGAGGCTGGTGCGGTAGCTCTGACGGCCACTGTGGCGATGGATGCCAAAACGGCGCGTGCAAGAACGGTGGTGGTGGTGACGACGATACGACCATCATCGACCTCAAGAACAAGGGCACTCAAGCGGGTAAAACAGGTGACAAGGGCACTGACTGGCCCGAAGAACTCAAGGACGACATCTGCAAGTACAAGTTCGACCAAGAGGAGGCCAGCGAGGTGTCCCTGACGTGGTTCAGCAGTGGTGCAGCTTACTGGTTCCGAGAGTGGCTCTTCAAGAACGGTGCCGAGAAATGGACCGACAAGTTCTTCAAGGACGTCATCGCCGGCGGCAAGCAGGGTAGCTCGACCTTTGACTGCAAGGATCTCGGATCGACAACGTGCACAGGCCCCGGTACTACGCCCTGCACTACCTACACGCCGCCCATGGCCTTCTACGTGCATGTGCAGATCGCCAACATGTTCAGCGCCTTCCACAAGATCTGGGCCAAGAGCGTCAATTTCAGCATCCAACAGTTATCGAGTGGCATCAAGGACATTGTCAAAGAGTACGGCGACCCGCCCGCTGACGACCGTGGCATGATCCTGAACATGCTTGTCGGTATTCTCACCGCTGGAGCCGGTGTCGGTGCCGCATCTCCTGGAATCGCTGGTACGCTCACCTTCTTTTCGGGTGCCTTCGCATCGGCGTCTGCCAACAGTGGTAGCTTCAACCCCAAGGTGACGGCCGCTGATCTCGAGAACGATCTCGAGAACGCTTACGGCACTGTATTTAGCGCCGTGCTCAACGCTACCAACGGCTACGTCGAGGACGTCCTCTCTGGTAAGTCGCCCAGCAACATGCAAGGGGGAGGCCTCACCGCTGAGGACTGGGTCTTTACCCGCTTTGCGATGGGCGCCTGGCTATCGGAGCCTCTCATTACTAAGGCCATGAACGCCTACGTTGAGGCCACACATAAGAAATGGCTTGAGTTTGCTAAGACAAGAGCTCTTATGACCGGCCACAATGGTAGATATTATTCCCTGATGGCGAGCCGTCCCGACACTGTGTGCGACCTGCTTAGAATCCAGGCCTCGGATCCAGTAGGCAAGACGCAAAAGATGACGAAGGATGTCTGTACCAACAAACTATCTGGATGCATCTGGCATGACGACAAATGCGTATGCTTTGGAATCACCCGCCGTGTCGTACAGAACCCCAAGGATAAGTACACCGTCTTGACATCAGTTGAAGTCGATGCAATGAAGAAGGTTGTGGATGACTACGACGCTGCACTCGTTAATAACTATGAGTGCAACAATGGCAAGCCCTCAGTGCCCACTCAGAAAGACTTGAGCGTCACCCAGCCTATCCAGTATCCCAAGTGTTTTGTTGCATTTCCCACGCTTAGCAGTAAGGAGGAGTTCGGTTATTCTATTCCTAAGGACAAGTGGTAGAAGATAGAAGTCGTTACTACTCGCTGAAATTAGTAGCTATTATATTTAATACTGTTCAAGCAGAAGTTTATGTTTTTGGTCGTGCTTGCATTATACGCCTTGTCATATCGATAAAGAGATAAAGTAAGTTAGTTTTGCATGTATGGTTCTTCTGAAAAAAGGGTAGACTATGTTTGTGTATTAGACTGTAGTAGTGACTTGACGTGCATGAAATAAAGATGCTACAGAGGATAAATGTGTAGCCAAGCGCCCTTTCATCATACGAAAGTAGCATTGAGCTTCATGTAGCCCGTCTGAACGGGAGTGATTATTAATGGGTATGTGAGGTACGAAGGGAATCTCGACGTGCTTGGGCCGGCGGTGGTTTATGCAGGTATTTCTGTGTGTTGTTTTATTCCATCGACTGTCGTAAGGGGACGGAATAGTGATAAGCGTAGGAATGTGTATATATATGCCCTTGGACGGGTAGCGATTCTTTCTGGTACCTTCTCTCTCGGTACCTAATATGAACGGCCTGCGTTTCTCTCCTGGTCCTTCGATGGCCGCAGGTAGCTCAGAAAATAATCAGGATATGAAATCCTACTAATAGAGAAGAGTAGAAGTTTGGGCAATAAGGTTTGGGTTAGACTATGATAACCTCCATGTTTTCGACGAATGCAATGCAATGTGATAGTGGCGCATGCACAGGTCAAGTTCGACATCCAGTTCTATGAGGCTTTGTTCTGAGAGATTGAGTGTTGCTGCCTTGGTACAGGTGCTTTCGGGATTGGACATTGGCGATTGAAAGCAGCCTTTTGTGGCATTGTGTATGCGGATGTTGCATGGAGTCAAGAGAGAAACCATGCAGCTCCATGCTCAGGAGTCCGTCCGTATACAAGGTCACTGCAAGCATGGATCATGAATTGACTAGTCGGTACTCCGGAGTCAAGTTGCAACCGCATAGCTGCTTGTATATCAAGCGGCAATTATGTAAATTATATGCTTGTTACACTAAGGAGCAAATGAGCAGACATAACCGTAAAAGCCTTCAACACAATCTGGCTCCTCCAAAATCTTCGGCAAATATACAGCTTGCCACTCTGAATGGACTTTAACAGTCAGTTCGGCTTTGCAAAACTCCCAGTAAGCGGGGTACCAGCCAGATTGTTCCCAGTCAAGAATTGCCAGTACACGGCAAGGCGAATCTTTGGACACCATTATGTTTACAGGGTTGAGATCTGCGTGCGTGAAGTGGATAGGACAATCGTCAGGTAGCATCTCTCGATAAGGGTCTGTGATGCTGGCAGGATCAAGATCTGGATCATTGGCCGTGGCTGGCCATTTGAGCATGTCCGACATACAGTCGTGAAAATCAGCCGCTGAAGAAAAAGGGCCAGCGGGTGGAAAGTTTGTGTCAGTAAAGACCATGTCTCTTACGGCCCCGCGGTTGATGTTACCTAAGCTCCGGTTAGGTCTGGATGATGCTTGAAGTGTGAGCAGGGGTACCTGCCGATGAACGGATCATCAGGTGCTTGGCGCAGACGAGACATTTTGGTGACCATCGACCTAAGCTGTTCACAGACGCCATCCTTCTCTATAACGCTTAGGGTGTCCCAACGATCACGTAGAGTGATCCCATCAATGTATTCCATGTAGAGGAATGTGACGCCGTTTTCCTCTGTCCAACAGAAGACCTCTGGAACTGGGACTTCAGGTAAGAAGTGGCGAATGGCCCAAAGACACTGTCCTTCCCTTATAATCGCGTCGGAGTTGTCGCTGTGTTTCACGACAAGTCCAAGCTCTTTGAATACGGCTGGCAGACGTAACTTCATGCCCTCGGCGTGTGGGTGCTGAACATAATTGGGCCTGGCTAAGACTTCGGAAGGAGTAGGAAGCTTCGGTTGCTCCGGGCCGCCCTTGAAAAAAGAGGATTCATAGAATGTGACGGAGGAACCCTGCGGCAGTCTGTCGGGGGTCAGATATAAAGACATTATCAGACGTAAACAAAAAGTCAATAGCCTAGCATGCGACGGTACCGCGAGGGATGACGATCTGGCGAAGTTGTAAACAAAGGAATTGTTACGCGGGGAATTGGCCTTGGTTTTAGTGGGGTAGAGGAACTTTGGATGATCTTAGCTAACCAACGCGTAAGTAGAAGTCTTATAAAGACTTCGGGATAGTTTTTTCCTTAGCGTAGAGATGAATGCGTTGTTCCTCGCTGCTTGAAACAAGCGCCACGGCTTTACTATGCAAGCCCTATCTCTTAACCATAAGGGGCGCGCAGCTGATTAGCGCTGGATGTTTGTAATTCCGTCTCCGTCTTTTCAAAAGCCTTAACAGTCAGGAAGTCCATTATCTTCTTCTTGTCCAAAGCATAAAGAGCTAAGTGTTATTCATGGGAGGAGTTCTACTTATGGAACTGGTACGAGTAAGATTGAAAGGTGGAATTATATCTCTTCAGAAGAATGCAGGTACCGTATATTCCGAAAGACAAGACGACCCCCTCGAGTTCACATTCTGCCTCGAAGATGTACTTCCCCCGAGGGTTCATCTATTCTGTAACATTATATGGAATGATCAATTTCCTCATAGTGGATGACACAATCTTCGGGATCCGCATTTCCAAGGGCGACTGGATTGACTTATGCGTACCATTCTGGTTTCAGGGCTGAGAGCAGTTGCAGACTGCAGTAGCAGTCGATGATATCTAAAACCCCGAACCACTTCACAAAGCGGTTAACGAACGTCACAAAGTCGCTGGCTAGTACTCGGTATCTGTCAGAAGATGTGGATATATCTAGTGGCAGCGGGACCGTCGGCCTTGTGGGCGTGTCTAAGATAAGACTAGTCCTGTTGATGTATCCGTGTTACTCGATGTTACCTGAAGCTGTTAAGTTAAGCTAAGGCAAATAGATAATTGCTAAGCGATTTCTTAATGCAGTCCCCAGATTGTAAACATTAGGTGAAGCTGAGATATTGAGTATGGAGTGTAGCTATAATGCCTAAGGATATACGTACAAGGCAAACAATCTAGGTGGAATTATAGTACTGGCTCTCAAGTTCTGGAGGTTTTGTGGCTTGTCACTAAAAAGAACCTGTCAGACGAAAAGATGACGGAGCTGACAGACGCGCAAACGTGTATTGTCATTAGCCTGGGGCAGGATGAAGATAAACTCTCAACGTACTGATGGTTGAGAGCGGGGTCATTCACCGCACAAACATATCTGCATCTACATGCAGGCCAGGCTGTAAACAAACAGGTTGCTCATGATCCTAGCCGTTACGACAAAAACCCTTACCTAAGTCAGGATTTTCCTACAACCCACCTAACCTACCTGTCTGTCCTTGTTCATCGCGGCGAAAAGCTGAAATTCTCCAAGACAACTTTTCTGGCAGTGTTGCATCGTCAAGTGACCACGGACAGCACCAACACAACCAGGTATGCCAATCGTTGTCTTTACCGAAGACCCCGCAGTGGGACCGTCCTAAAGCCGGTTCGCGCCGCGTCCGACTGGCGGTGACACTCCGGAACGGAATTAAATAAACCGAGTGCGTAGATCGTGTCGAACAAGTTACTACGCAGTACCGGTACTGCCTGAATATATGTTAGAGACTATCAAGTCCTATGTTAACGCGTTTTCAGGTAGTAGAAGGCGATATTCCCCCTCTTCCAAGACAAATTCGCCACAGAAGTATTTGTCTGTGTCCTTGAGGGTGAATTACCTGAATTAGATTTAGTAACAAGTTTGGTTTGTCTCACGAAAACTGGGCATGAGACAGTCCGAATGGTCAGGTAGGTGTTGATAAAGTGGGAGCGACGCTATTCTGCTTCATCACTGCCGCAGTCAGTCTTGCCATGATCCTCAATGCGTTGACCGCCGTCTGGAATACGTTATGGGAATCTGCATCTGCTTGTTGTGAAGATTTCATACGCTTATATAATGCATGGACATGCCGGCGAAACATCATCCCTTCAGCATGGGCTGAGAAAGGATCCCGCTGACTTCGATCAGTTGTGCATCTGATGGCTCCATTCGGAATTGGTAGTCGTATTTTATTTCCCTTAAGAAAGTATGATACTCTCAAATGTAGATGAGGATGTATAGAAGCGTGTTTTAATTGTAATATTTGTAGTCATCTGCGTATAAATTGCTTAGGGATTCATTCATCAACTCAATCCATTCATCAATCCGGATATTCATCAATACGCAGTATCAAGAATGGTAGGTTTGGCACTTCCCAGCACCAATAGTTGCGCTTTGCCACATCAACAGAACAGAGCGATCGCTGTCAACTTCACGTCTGTTTTTATCTACTCAACCTGCGCGCACTTAGTGCTCATAACTTAATCGCCTACAACCAGTGCCGATGGAACTACATATTGCATAACGACATCAAGGATGTTGGTCTCGGTACGAACAGGTTTAGGAGTCCTTATCATGCCATTTGGTTAGATTTTGAGTACCTGTTCGACAAGAAATGATTTACTTGGAAGCCGAATATGTTTGTAGACCTAATTAGCATGGGCAAGTAGCTCGATGCGCTTAGCCATAAGCTCGTCTTTATCATCGACACCGACTTCAACAAGAGGAATGGCTAAAAGATTGTGTCGGAGCTCAGCGCCAACTACTTGGCTGCCCATACTAGAGACGGCGACGTCTTTGAAGGTCGCTGCTGGCCAGGCGCATCGCACCGGATTGACTGCTTCAACTCTGCTTACAGCGAGTGGTAGAACAGTCTCTTCGACTATGCTGCTTTCAAGGGCGCTGTGGAGGACAACTTTGACTGGAACGATATAAACGACCCATTTGTGTTCATCGGCCCGGAGATCACCATGCTAAAGGATAGCTTGTATTTTGATTCATTTAACGTATGTGATAAGCATGC
>NJCS01000087.1:0-33398 GCA_002234255.1 Fusarium sp. Na10
TTTTTTTTCAAGTTGGTTTCCTTAAGCTGTTGCATGTTGTCTCGACGGCTATGACACTAGTAGTACAGTGCTGACTCTTAGTCAGCTCTCCCCGTAACTCGAGATCTACCACCAACCTTAGGCACCTGCATGAACCCCTAATATTTATAATATGAGATATGATAGCCTGATTTACAAGAACCAAGCCCTTATCATTCGATAGGGCTTGCAAGGGCTGATATTGCCATCTTGGAAAGGGTATCATATAAACACTAAACTTCAGTTTCTACAGAACTATATAAGATAATTATAAAAAGGAGGAAGGAGAAATAACTTTATAGGGGTAAAGAACGAAAAGATTTTACTGTAGTGCCTTTCTTACTCCCGTTCTAACGAAAGGATTCTCATCCTAATAGCCTTGTTTACCCATGGTTTCAGGCGAGCTTGTACTTGCATTATTCTTGCAACGCCATGCAGTAGCCGAGCCTAGCAAGCTAACGAAATTATTGAATTCTTAAGAAGCGGTGTGCTTTATATGCAGTGCAACGATGTCAGGCTATGACTTGCCCTGCCTCCTCACTTTAACTAGAATGCCTGCAAGTTATTTTTAATCCATGAAAGAGCGGTATTGAGAGGCCAGTAAAGTTAGATTAGAAGTGAGAGAGTAGAAGAGCCTCCTGATGAGTATTTAAGATGCTGATATCTCTGAGAATATGTGCTTCCACATAGTACTTCTGCAAGAGCACAATGTCTTCTGAGAATCCACCTAACCATCAAGAAACGGTCATGAGAGTTGAAGAACGCACTGTCACAACTTGGACTCGAACTTTACGCAGTAGGTAAATAGAAAACGGCCGTATGAAGTTCGCTAAAACTTGCGATTAGGACAAAAGAGTCTAAAAGACTATCACAATGGCAATCTTCAATACCCGAGTTTTGCCTCAAAAGCCCCCAATGATAAGGCTCTCTGCAAACCAGACTTTAGCTCTCAACAAGATTATGAGCTGGGTCTTTACTTGCAACAGTTACAATATCTTAGCGACAGAAGCTCATCGAGGAACAGATTGGAGATTATGTCCAGGATATCGTGGCCGAGTTTGACCAGAAAACAGTCTTGGTTATAGATCAAACATCTTTATTTAGCACTATAGCAAGAAAGGGGGACTGGCTAAGGAAGCGCCAGAAAATGTCCCTGGAACGTCGTCGTAACGCTGGGAAGCCTGAGCTACCGAAAGTTTCGAGCCTTGTGCCAGTACTTTCAACTACAGCTTCCGTAGCAGTAGAGGCTCTTCCGGCCCAACAAGACCAAGAACATACCGAACGAGCCAACTGTACCGAATCCAATTCCCAGCTCAGGAACTTGTCTTCAAGTCCTTGGCAAGGTGCCAACATGGGTTACTGCTACGAGAACGATTGGCTAAACGACGATGGAAACTGCCAGCCAGATTGGTTGACGCGAGGATTGTCCTTGGACATCTCGATAATGGATATGGGAAACACCTTCCCCCCGCCCCTTGAACTCCTGCCACTTTCGGAAACCTCGTGGCTAGCCGAGAGTTATGTCTCTGAGTCGGATGGACGCCAGGAACTCAACACCAAATGTGCCCAGTCATGACGAATCCCGTTGTCTAAGTAAGCGGCATGATAATAACGGCAGAATGGTCCCAGAGCTTGATGGCACTCTCGTCAGTAATGGTATAGCCTTTGTAGACCTTATCGCATGTCTCTCCGCCCACATCAAATTTTCCAACGATCAGAAAGACCACGCATGGTGTTTGGATCGTCTCCTGCTGATCAGAGTATCGGGTCTCAATGTATCGTCCTTCTTTGAGGCCAAACTAATGCAATCTGGTAAGCATCGCTCCTTCTCTGATGAGGGGGGGGGAAGGTTAAACCACGTACGTGCTCTCTCACAGCAGTCTCGACTTCCTCCTTTGAAGGCCCACGGATTTTCTCGTACAATCCCCTCTTGTCTGCCGGTTCTCTTTTGCCGAAGACTGGCATGGCAAGTTTTTCCTCATACACAAGTCGTGTCGCTTCCGTTGCTTAGACCGAGGTAGTAGAAAAACACACGTAGCCAACCTGCTGGAGTATGACGTGGACCTGTTCCCCGCATGAGGGGTTTGCGTTGGTCGTACTGCCGAGGATCTTCCGCCTCTCTAGAATCCATCTTCATCCACATGTCGGCTGGGCCCCGCATTGGTCGCAGCATGCATTCTAGATGTTATACCAGTACGCTGACAAACGAAACTTTAGATACACAATGACTGTACACGCTCCTGATACTTGCCCGGATCGGCCTGTCTGTCTCACACGCATTTGTATGGCAGCTCTATCGCTAAAGCGTACCAGCCTGTTCCAGAATGCCTCTTCTCTCTGCGAGCCAACAGGCTTTACGTCGACGCTAACACGATACGGGCCTGAACACCCCACGAGCCCGTTCCTGGCTCCCAGCGGATGTCTTTTCTAACATTATTTTCGGTAAAGCGGGTTGTTCTGGTTGGCCAATATCTTGAATAAACGCGACAAAGCTCGAATGTTCGCTTCGAACGCTTCCGCGCCTCGAGAGCCAGCCTACTTAGCAGTGAATTAAGAGGAAGACTTTTATGCTTTACCACAACGGGAGTTTTTCTTGTTCGGGCCATGGGAATTAGAGAATGTACCGAAAGTGAATGATAGGCAAAGTCGGTCAATGAAGTCGATCAAAAGGGAGAAATTTTGGAAGAATAGTTGGGATGGTCGGCGAACGAGAAGTGACGAGGGTACGGGGATCTCGACCAAGAGCTTTCCCCTCCTATTTGTATGCTAACAGAATCGCTCAAATCGGCGCAGGGGATGTATAAGCTGACCATTTTCAGCTTGAGCTCATAATTTCGGGACGAGAAGCCACTCTTGGTCAGATATCGAGGTTTAGGCCTTGCTTGTCGGTGTCTGGCACGAAGTGGCGTTTGGTGGGCCTCCCGCATCATCATGGGCTTTAACAATTGCAGCATGGAGGCAGGAATACACTTATCTTCTGATATACTCGTCTTCCTATCTGCTTTATACTCTCTCCTTCTTCTCTCGCTGTGGATCTACTATTGTATCATGCCTCGTATTAATTCCTGGAGGTGGTCTATGTACCCTTAATTGCATAGAAAAGTAGCGCCCCTACTTTCCAAGGACAACCTCCGCTTCCGATTTCACAATGTCGACGATGATAGCATATGCATCAAATCATATGACATAAACGTGATGGGCAGGTTCGTTTGTAATAACCGCAACTGTATAACCAATGGCTGGTCGAGCAAGAAGATTGCTATTACGATTCCAATGTACGACAACAAGCGATACAATGCCAGAGTCTACAACCAGCATTGCAAAGCATGTAATAGCACCAGTTGACCCTTTCTAGATGAGAAGTTATACGCGGATCGGGTAGCATATCGCATTAAGAAATGGAGTGGAATAAAGCTGGACCTGCCTTATTACTCGGGAGAGTTTACTGGTGAACATGAGAGGGAGCTATGCGAGGGATGTAAGGCTGGTTATTGTGATCTAGGATAGTTGAGAGCCTAGAATGAATGTCTTGTGAGCTTTTGCAGAGGGACAAGCACATTGCAGGAATGTATTTAAGATATTGAGCTCGTTGTTGAGGAACTTTGATGGACATGGCATAATGGCAGGCTTAGGAGCCTAATTGCCTGGGATGCGCGGTAGCTCATTGTATCGTAGGTCAGCTTTGAACATAGCGTATGATGTCACGACAGAGAAGTTGAGACAGTATGTCAAATCATACACACAATAGCTACTCGTCTAGCACGCTTAGTATTATATTACATTCACTATAAACATACGTTTTGGCATGTCGGACACGCTCATTTAAAGTCAAGCCTTAGGCCTTCTCTGCCAGACTCGCCTAAAAAGATTATACTTGACCAACCAAATATCATTATCATGCTTCCTCGGCGCCGTCATTTTCTTTATCTTATGTTTTCTTTATTAGTATAAGTTTGAACCGTCTTCCATCTCTGAAAGCGTTTGGCTAAGATACTGGTACACTGTTATTAGTTTATTGATCTAGGTTGACTTATTCCTGTCTAAGTATAGTGACAGAAGCTGGCTTTTTGGGTAAATATAAGCGTTTTTAGGGGCATTTAAAATCTAATAATAGTTTATCTTTAGACATTTCCTTATATT
The DNA here is from genome assembly GCA_002234255.1 of Fusarium sp. Na10. NCBI lineage: Eukaryota > Fungi > Ascomycota > Sordariomycetes > Hypocreales > Nectriaceae > Fusarium > Fusarium sp. Na10. The sequence goes on from NJCS01000087.1 coordinate 4,159, forward strand.
ATAAAGCAAAAGAAACATTATTTTTATTATAGCTCTTAGTATTAGGTATATTACCCTGCAGTATCTGCCTTATTATACTATTTAGTATACTAGTAACTTTAATATTTGCTTACTTTTTATTAGCTTCTATATTTGCTTTATCTTATTATTTCTTTACCTAGTCTTTTCCGTTTTAATATATAGTAGCTTTTTATTAAAAGGTTTTAAGGTTACTTATTAAGGACTAGCCTTTAATCTATATTATAGCGTAACCAAAAGGCACTTCTAGTATTAATAGTTTAAGTATATAACTAGTATATACTTTTAAAGTACCTCTATAATATATCTATATAAAAGTATAAGCTTTATTATTATAATATAGCTCTTTAGTGCCATAAGATAGAAAGCTCTAGAAGCCCTAAGTACTTAGAGTTATATTATACAGTACTTAATAAGTTACTATAAATAATAACCTATCTAGTCCTTTTACTTTAATAAAGTTATTTAAAAGGATAGGAAGATTATCCTATATTAAGGGAATAATATAATTATTAAGTACTTAATATACTTTTTTATATAACTATTTAGATTAGGCTTTATAGTAAAGGTTAGGCTTAGTATAGATAAGTAATCTATTTATTAAGTAATTAAGATTAGTAAAAGATATATTACTAGTAATATACCTAGTATTCCTAGGATTACCTTTTATAATAGATATTATAAATACTATAATACAGCTCTTTTTTATTATATAATTATTAATATACTTAAATCTTTTAAAAATTGTCTTTTAAAAACCAATTTAGAGATAATAATGCTTATAGTTGTTCTAGCGCTTATTAAATCTTATCTATATTATTAGGTTTAGAGGGTTTATGGCCATTAGGATACTTATAGCTAGGGAGTAAGATATTATAATTGATTAAGTGTTGTTAAAAAGCACGATCGTATGGCCCCGTACTTCTCGTCGTTGTCGTATTTATAGTAGTGTTGCTCTTGTCTGGGGAGCGTGAGCCTTGTTTACGACGGCCTAGACGTGTCTGGCCAGAGCTCATATTGTGATTGTTTAGGAGACGATACTAATGGAGTTAGTGATTAGAATTGGTGTTGATGTATTGGGTCCCCTATACCCCTCTTAAATCGTTCAAATTGGGCCTGCCGTGCCTAGCGAAACGTTTGACACGAGTTCGATCTACTGGAGATGATTGTCGGAGGAACTCCTGCGCAGAGGGAGTGTGAATCTTTGATCGCGCGGTAAGAGCATGTCTTGTATAAGGAAGGGGCTGTAAATTGCTAGTGGACGAGTGCGAAGTAGATATAGGAGTAGTTCGGCGATTGAGCTCTTGTAGAGCGTTTTTAGTTAACGTAAGTCGAGAGAGATTATCCCAAAATTGCGGAGGAGGAATTGCGGGATAGTTAACCTTCACTCGCTTCGTAAAGAGTTAGGTATCGTCGTATAAGCGTTCGCTTGACCTCGGGCGCTTCTTTTTGCTTGTGCACTTTGTCGCAGAAAGCTGAGAGTTAGGTAGCACGACTATCCTCGCCAGTTTGGGACGCTTGACAGGTAGCTGCAGAGTGTAATACTTATGTTCAAGGGTGAGAATTACTATGAAGCTTACCTGGTTAGGGACATTGCAAATAAGCGGGGCCTTATCGATAAGTCATGAATGCAGGTACACTGTGGACTAATCGTTTCATGAGAGGCAGCACAGCTGAAACCACCTGCGCGTATCGCCAATTCGTCTCGTGTCAAAGGGCGCGGAGCACCATCCACCGAAAGCAAATCAAACTACATCGTGAATGTGTGATCTCAAGCACGCGTGTCAAGAAATAGATTTGGCAAGACGGGGGGAGCCCAAGAAACCAAAGTTCGCCATTTGGCAGTAGACCCACTCTAGCCTGAGGCCCATTACGTTAGCATGAGGTCTCTTCTGGTGATTCGGTGCCTAACGTATTTCCCCACCACCCCGTACACCCCTAGTCCCCGCACACCTATGATAACCTCACATCGGGATCCGTAGATGACTGCAATCAATTATATAACAACAAGTATTTATTTAATTAAGCTAAGATTTTAGATACTAATTAAAAAACGTTCTCTTTACTGTTAGTGTTTTTGACGGCTTTTTTTTCCGTAGTTTCCGTCTGTTTTTATTAACCTAATATAAGATATTCCTTTTAGCTTAATCTCGTGCTATAATAATCTATTTAATCTTAGGAAAAGCTTAGTTAGGGTTAAATTAAATAGGGACTTGACCTGTAGGAGTTTTTACTACTGCTAACGTTTTAAGAACGGCTTTTTCCTCTTCTAGGCACTATATTTAACTGTTCTTATTATTAATAGACTTTATTGCCTTCTTTAGGATACATTTAAAGTCACGAATTAACGGATTTCTGTCTTTTTAAGCCTCTTAGAGCTGTTTTTTAATATTATAACTTCCTTAAGGCGTTCCCTATACGGTCTCGGAAGTAACTTATACTTTCCTTAGTATTATAGGCCCTTAAAATAACTTGCGTTTCTTCTCTTTAGGCTTTAAAGACTTTAATACCTTCTGTATACTAATTAGAAAGAGACCAGTAGCTAAAAAGCTACTTATTATATTCCTTCAAGTCAGGGCTTTCTAGGAAGCCTCTTTATAAGCTTTTAGGAACAGTTATTACTAATATAGTAAGGTTGCTTTATATAATGCCTAAAATCGGGTTAATTAGCGATAGTATAGTTTTAATGGTCTAAATACTATAATATTAAGCAGCTATGTAATATATAAAGAATATAAAGGTAACTAAAAGAGCTAAATCTTGTTTAACTAAGCCTTTTTTATTAATTTTACTGTTATATATAACTTATACTAGTCTAGGACTAAAAGTCTTTATTAGGACCGGTCTGATGGTATAGTCTTAGGTATAAATACCTCTATAAACTATTTAAGGAAGATGTTAGTGTTAGACTAACCTGTAGGACTTGCAGTGTATTTCTAATTAGAGAAAATGCTTAGAAACTACTGTCCTTAGAGGTTTTATCCCTTAAAAACGACTATTAGGGTAAGATAATAACTATCTACTAATATAGACTTTAATATCAAGCTCTAAGTCAAATTGTCTGACTTTATATGCTCCAAACTAGGAGTTATAACAGTCCTAGCTATAGTCCTGCCATTAGTTTTCTCTAATTAGACCCTAGTCTTGTCTATATTATACAAATTAGACCGTAAGATCTTCTTGGACTTAATAATATAGCTAAGACCGTTATAGTACTCTATAAGCGTCTCCTCCGTAATATAATACTTCCTTATAGTATCTATAACTCTTAATAGCTTTATTTCTATTATCTTATAGCGTAATATAAATCTATTAACCTAGTTCTTACTAATATACAAGATACCCCTATTAACAGTAGATAAGGCTTATATAAAGTTATGTATTTCCTGCTTTATTAAAGGCTAAAAAGCTTGCTCTCTTTTAATAATATAGTTAATAAGGTTATTTTCCTGTATAACCGTTAGCAATAGGTCTTTCTGATATGCCGTTCTGATATCTTGGCTACCGGCGTATTAATCTTTTAAAGTTAATAGTTTAATTAAATGTTTTCACGCCAAAGCTTATAAACCTATGAATTTTTGATCCTTTACTGCTAATTATATCCTATATTTATAATCTAATACTTATAAATTTATTTCCATTAATAGTAAAAAAAATGGATTTAATTTGAATTTTACAGAAAAGAGTAAAGTAGCTTGTTATAATAACGCGTCGATGGTGTTGAGGTGTGCGGGGTCTAGGGGTGTACGGGGTGGTGGGGAAATACGTTAGTACCTCCAATGCATTGATCTTCACGCAGTAGCCTTGCTTCTCTATGTAATGGCTTTGATCACATATTTCAATCCGCGCAAGAAAATACAACATAATTCCGTCGTACATCTTGCAAAGGGAAAGAACGCCCCCGCCGAGGGGGACAATGCAACCAACTGTTGGTTCTTCTTAAGACTAACCAATTCTGCGGCGTTAGAACCAACAGTTCTCGGTCCTCATGTCCGAAATTGGAACCAGCCTCTAGAGTAATTCACGTTATTTAAATGAGGTCGGAAAGACTTTTCTGCCAAGAATCTCACAACCTTCCAGCAAAAGACGCAGCGTCACAATGGGGACAACAACGCAGCCAGTTGAACAAACCACCAGAGCTCATCAGGATCAGCGGATGGTCGACATGATATTGCGCCTGCGACACGCGCCAACTCCTCGTCCCCGACACATATCCCCTCGTCAATTCCGACCACGATCGACTCGTTCTGCCCGTTCGCCTCGCACTGCTTCTTCTATTCGTCTTGCTCAATCTAGGCGTGCTCGATCTTCAACCCTCCCCGCAAATCATTCGAGCGGCAGACCCTCGAAGGACGATTTATTCTGGCCCCCATCACAAGTTACCAATGCGCAACTCTCTGATCCTGCGACGCGCATCCTTATAAACTCAAAAGAAGCGACACTTATCTCATGTCTTGTTAACGGGGGGACAATGTACTACTTTGGAGCACCTTCTTCCCGCAAGAGCCAGTTACGACGGTAAAACATCCAGAAAGTATGAAGGGGTTAGGGCAGAGATGTTTCCTAGTTTTGCATCTGCGTTCCATGAAGAGACATGAGGGCGTCTCCAGTGCTAGCGCAGAGCAAAAGATTCATCTCGATTTATTATCGACACAGTATCACAACAGGTTACTTCATAGCAGATCGAGGGGATAAGTAGAAAATCCTGGAGGACAGACCACCAAGTAGTAGAACACAATAGCATGGAAACTTTCGCAACTGCTAAGTCTATTAGAGACTGGCCATCCGACATTTAACATAGGATATATTTTGGTCGTAACTTCAGTAGTAAAACAGGGACAGACCGAGTCTTGGGACAGACCCAGAGCCTGCAGGGTAGGGGCCTGGGGTAATCGGCCGTCGGACATATCGATGGGCGTGGGATATCTGTTGGCAGTCATTTTTGTATGGCTTTTTTCTACTAGAGCTAAGCTCAGTCACTACCTAAGGCAGTAAATCTACTTTGCCGCTTCCTCATTTTCTGTCGTCTAGCTTTTCCAAGATGGCAGCTGCATCTGGCATCACGTCAAGGTGACATTTGTTAGTACTAGCGCCATTCAATGGGCTAGTCTATAAACCCCGCACCAGTAAACTGAGCATCCGCCCTGCGGGAGGCGAAATGCTGGCTGTTCAAGTAATAATAAAACTTACCAACAACATTCCTGTGAGCGTTCAATTCTTTATTCCTCTATGGCGGTAGCCTATCTACTCCTAAAAAATTGCATCGCGCTCGATCCATACTTTAGGATATGAGGAAGAAGAAGAAGAAGAATCGGGCTAAAGGATCGTTGCTGCCACCTCTACCTCCTGTACCTCTACCTCCAGAGTCTCCGCTACCATTGCCACTCGCGACAGCTAAAGATCTAAAAGATATCGTTCAATCCGTTGTTTGTCCAGGCACTTCACACCCTCTGAAGATAACATCCAAAGGACTAGAGGAATTCCTCTCCTCTTTAAAAGAGTACAGTGTACTACTTAATTATAAATTGCCTCTCCTAACACCCTGCTAGGTACTACAACAAGGATACCCTCTCCGATGTTACGATCACCTGTAATGGTCAAGAGTTCAAGGCTTACAGGGTGATCATATCTGCCCACTTAAAGTGTTTCGCTAAGGCACTGAATGGTAACTGGAAGGTATAGCAGACTCTCCACGTTCGCTAAAAATAAGACCTTGCCGCTTATAGTGTTAAAGGAAAGTTCTAAGAGGCAAATCGATATCAAAGATTTCGACGTAAGCGTGGTAGAAGCAATGCTTCGTTTCATGTACTTATTCGACTATATTAATATTTATAGCACTTCTATTATAGTTTTTGACGCCTAAATGTACCAGATTGCTGATAAGTACGACATCCTAGCACTTAAGGCTTAGTCCAAGAATAAGTTTAATGTCGCCGTGACTACTAGATGAAGTATAGACGACTTTCCACTTGCCATTACTGTGGTCTACGAGTCAACCCCTCCAGAAGACAGGGGACTTCGCGACCTGGTTGTGCAGGCAGAAATAAAAATATGAATTAGCCCTGCTTCAGCAAGTAGAAGGATTACCCTTGTCGGTTGCCTTACTAGCTGACCCTGTGATCATGGATCAGCGTGGGCTTTGGAGCCAACACCCTGGAAGCTGCTCTCTCCAGTGATCTTGATGCTATGCGCCAGAAGTGGAGCAAAACTGGAGGAGCAAGCACCGAGACGATGCGTTCAATGAACGGGATTGCCGCGCGCCTCGAGTCTGGCCGATACTTGACCGTGGGCGGCCCTCATAAACGTCTCAATCCATTGTACTGTCTCGACGATAAAGGTTCGTGGGTAAACGATTGGGTCACCCAAGTCCAGTGCATGCATTGATTCGGCAGCCACCAACGGTGGGGGAATAGCCCTATTGCGATCAAACTGTCCTGCGCCTAAATCTCGCGGCTATTATAAGGCACTTATTGACGTGGATGGGATACGCAGGTCTTCAGTCGTTTCAGTCGTTTAGTCATTCGGTAGTAATTGGGCGGCACGGTATTCATGGACCTAGGATGGAACGCCTGAAGCCATGTCAGTGTTTTTGGACGATCATCAGGTATGGGCTTTTCGATGAGGTGCCGAGTCCAGTGGAGGACAATATGCTATTTTGGTAAATGAAACCTGTGCCTCACTTTTTATCCACGAAACATTGTCAAAATTATACACAATATTTGATCTAATCACCAAACACTCAGCTTAAAGCCGATCTCGAGAGCTGGACTTCGAATAAGTCCCCATCTCTTCATATTGTCAACAACAAAGCCAAGTTCTCCAGTAGCCAATTCAGACGATAACATAGTGCCCCAGCTTGATCAGGCTGTCGTAGAGCTAGAAGATGGAGTCGATCTAACTTCAGGTTTCGGCGTAAGAGTGAAGCCTCTTCCGTTGAATGGTGTGCCTAGGGATTCCGTTGTGGTCTCTGACTGGGCTGCTGGCGAAGAAGCATTTCTAGATGGTTTCTTACCTCCTGTTTGATGCAAACTGATTGTGGTGAAGTCTTGGGAGATCTGCTGAAGAGATTGTTCTTTAAAATGCCCTCCAGCTTGCTTGAGTCTCGAGCCGACGCCATGGTTCTTTCCATTAAGTGGTTTGCCATCTGTCGAGATCATGAACTGAATAGTATCATCACCCTCAGCATGGTTCTCGATGTTACTGATTTTCTCCTCGAGGTAGGTGTCGATGTTTGAGCAGAGGTTCAGGGAATGACGTAGGGCCTCGGCTTCGTCGTTCAGGTTATCAAGTAATATTTTATCATCTGGTGATACGGTGGTTGACGAGCCAGCACCTATTCGCTCAGACACTTTCTGGCGATGTCTCTTCAATCGCTCGAGTGCAAATCCAATGTAATCCTTGCAGCCACCGAGTCCTTCGCTGACAAGCATATTCGAAGTTGGGTGCGGGCCCAAAATGCTGGGAGTGTGCCCTTCTTCTGCGGCAAATTGAAGCTGAATCTGATCAATATGCTGAGAAAGCTGCAGGCAAAACTGAAGGCCCTTTTCGGTACTGATGCGCTCGTTTTCTATGTATCTAATCGTCACTTCGTCTGGTTCAGGACTGGCAAGGGTCCGGCAAGCGAGAGCATCGAGCTTCTGCTTTACATCTGCAAGGTGCGCCTCTAAATCGATGGTTGTTGTCTCGATCAATCCTCGGCAAGATTGTATGGCTTCGACGGTGATGGTAGATGTGCGGCTGGGCAAGGCAGATAGATCAGTATGATGGTTTATAGTTGTAAATGCGAATACCTACAGGTTCGCAAAACTGAGAGCGACGATGATGGTGGACTTGTATCCAATAAGTTGTTGTCTAAAGCCTTCAATTCCGTCGCCACCTCGGTACGTGAGCTTAGCCCAGTCCCGAAAACTAGCTCGATCTTGGCCAGACCGCGAACTGCAGGCTCTCAGCTCCCGCTCAAATTCCTCACATGAACGGCTGCATTGCTCTAGCGTTATTTTGAGGGTCGAAAGGTCCACTTCTATATCACCACCAGGTGCTTGAGAGAGGTCTTGGAGCACCGTACTCAGCTCTGCTAACTCTGAAAGGAGTTCCCTGACTTGACGTGGGAGGGTTCGAAAGCTTTGCACAGCTTCTTGAACCTTGGTGACAGACTTATGGGCGAACGTCGCCAAGGCAAGAAGACCAGATACAAGGCCAATAACTTCAGCCATTGAACAGAAATCTTCTGAGTTGAATTGATCTGGTGTAATTGATCTCGTTACAGCGACTGACGAAAGGTATTTATCGGTTTATCGTGTCACACGAGGCTGTCAGATTGAGGGAATGTAACATACCGAGGCCAGGCGCTCAACGAATGCCACGGGATTGCCGCGCGCCTCAAGTCTGGCCAATACTTTTGCGCAACAAGGTCTCCATAAACGTCTCAAAACATTGCACTGGCTCGACGATAGGTGTTCAACCGTGGACAAACGAATTGCTAGCCCAAGCCCACACATGCAAGCCTATAGCATTGGTTCAGCAGCAACCAAAGGTGGATAGCCCTCCTATGACCACACTGTCCTGCGCCAAAGCCTGGCGGCTAATAGGGGCCAGTTGAAGACGTGGTGACGAGATACGCAGGCCTTCGGTCGTTCTAATCGCTTAGTCGTTCGGCAGTAATTGAACGGCACGATAGGTTTTCATGTACCTGGAACCGAACGCCTGAAGCCACGTTGGTAAAGTGGGCGTTTTTGGACAATCAGCAGGTTTGCACAGGTACTGTAAAAAGCGCAAAGTGGCCTTCCCATGAGGTGCCAAGTCTTGGCCTGAGGCAGAAAAATGGCCTGGTCCCGTTTCATCCGCTCCGGCATAATTAGGGCGCCAAGACTGTCCAATCAGTCGTCAATGAATTTTCTATAATTAGGTACAATCGAAATGAAGCAGCCACTTTGATCCCTTGCACAATTGTCTTTCCGCTAACCTAAGAGCATGATACAAGAAACAGGAGAGCAAAGCCGGTTTCTAGATGTCTGATGAAGCCACCAACAGAGGACAACGACATTGGCCTAATAACCGCCGCAAGCTTGGGGGTATACCCTCCCCTAATAACAGCTAGCGAGTAGATATAAGTTTTTAGTATAACGCTATGACCCCAAGTCGCAGTGCCACCTTCCTTATACCTGGCATCGAAAGATCCTTAAACGAGAAATAAAAAATAGCATTAACTTGCTCCTAGAAACATAGTTTATCAAATACGTAAATAGCATTACTTTCTTCCTAAGAATAATAGATATACTAATTATGTAAACAGTATCGATTTATTCCTAGGAATATTAAGTAACACTGTAAGTAGTTACTAATTGTTCCTGGGAGCTATTAAATATGTAAGCAGTATCAATTAGTTTCTAAGAACAATGTAAGGGTTGTCAAACAAGTAAATAGCAATGTCTTGGTCCTGGGAACAGCCCAAGGTCTTGTGAAACATGTAACAGCATCGAATTATTCCCAGGAACATAATGAGTTATTGAAACGGTTCATCCTTAGCTATCCTTACTGCCCTACGTGAAACAAGGTGAATCCTCGGATACTAAAGCTGTATTTCTCTCCCGGTGCTTAGATCAGTGATTGAGCTGCAGCCAGTCAAAATAAGGAACGAGCCACTGAGCCAGGCCCACAGTGGTCGCTGCACGCCCCAACCCCCCTAACCTAGACACAATATTTAACAAGGCGCTTGGATATGCGTCCACTTCAAGTCGTGTTCTACTTGACCCATTTAGACCCCTGTGCTTGTAGTAGGGGTATCCAGTTGATGTGATTTGGCCCTTCAAGTATTGGAGGACATTAGACGTCTGTAAACAAGCGGCAAGACGGGGCTAGAACTGTAAAGAACCTCCACCAGAGCGCTAAGAGGAGCCAATCGCAGCTGTCGAATGGAGCGAGGATGAGGTATTTCACCACAATGCTGCCTCACGGTTGACTGGAACATCTGAGTCTCTTACAACATTCTTCTGTCTTTCGATTTATATTCCAATCAGAAATCGACTGATCACAGATATTGCAATGGATCCTGGAAGCATCACCGGTATCGGTTTGGCAATTGTCCCACTTGCGGTTCAATCAATCAAATCACTCAAAGACACCGTTACTCGCTACAAAGGCCGCGACAAGACTCTTGCTAGGCTACATCATGTGCTTGAGGATCTGGATAACATTCTGGAAGTGCTGGAACGAACTGTCGACTCAGAAGCATCGACGCGGGCTCTTCTGGAGGGTCCCGTCAGCAGATGCAATATCTTGTGCCGCGATTTCGAGACCGCCATGCAGGCATTCGGTGGAACGTCCAGGATGGGCTTTCGAGATTGGGCCAAGATGGAGTTTATGGCGGGCGACATCAATGAGTTCATGGACAGGTTAGCAGGATATAAGGCAACGATCTCAGTAGGTCTAGGTATTATCGTTATGTTAGTCTTCTGAACCTGGCCAACTTGAATCCTGTGACTAACCTTGGTTCTACTGCTATTTTAGGCAAACTTCCAAAGTCTCCCGCGAAGTACTTGAAGAATACAACGAGACGATCCAGGATACAATGTACAGCCTTAATGTCAATCTACAACGCCTTGATGAAAAAATGGAGCTTCTTGTCCGAGAAAGCAAAAGCATCAGCGCTTCGAATACAGGCACTGACCTAAGGGACGAGCGGGCTGTGACGGAGCAATGCCTCCGAATTTGCCAAGATGCTCGTTCTTACATCGACTCACTGGCAGACAGGGAAGGATCCCTAAAGGATCAGCCGCTCTCAGAATCCGTTGCTGATGGCGAGGGTCTGTTCGAGGCACAATTGCTTATACGCCGAACCTTGAATGAGAGTCGAGACAACCTCGCTCAGACCATTGGCCGGCTTCAGGAACGGTTGGACTCCATGGCAACAAGTGGGACACCCAAGAGTGACCTTGGCTACCTACAATTAGAGGGAGACTTAAAAACTTCAAAGCAGTGTTTAGAGCTGTGCAAAACTGCATCCGAGCAGGTTGCCAACCAAAAGGTCTACACCGTCGGAGAGATGATTGCTGATGGTGACAGCGATCAAGTAGTAATCACGACTCTCGCAGATCTCTTTAATGTCAAGAAGGCGTCGTCAACAAACAGATCAGCGCAGTGGATAGGATCCTTGTCGGATGATACAGCGCGACAAGTGTCTAAAGATCGGTACAGTAGTCGTTTCGGTGCTGTGGCCGCGGTTGGGGCTGGCGATGGCATTAGCACCATGCCTTCGACATCCAACACTCACGAAGTCAACAGTAGCCTGGCACGACGACCTGGGAAGACAGGGCAGCCAGTGGCGTCAGAGGCAGTGCATAGGCGGCCTTCTGCAAATGAGATAAGAAAACGGGCGATGGAAGACGGTGATGAGAAGGAGAAACGCCGATAGAACAATCAACACGGCATCAAGGGCCTCAAAGGATTGGCCCTCAATAAATTCCACGCCGAAGCTGAGCATCATTAGCAGAGTGATGATTTCCTGCACGCTATCCGAGGTCTATAAGTCAACAATAGAGGAGGATCGCCCTCTGCGGGATATCGTAGTGGAGGTCGTTAGTGCGTATCTGGAACTTTTAGATCAGTCAAGATGGCAAGAGTTAATTAAGGACCTTGGCCTTTGTTTTGATCTACTGATGTGTTCCTGTTGCAGGCGACCTGTATCGCAGCTAGCCTTTAGGCTGCTTTGTGAGACCTAAATCGATAGTGGCGGTTAAAGAGTAACGTTACCTTATGTTGGTGTATTTACCCTGTATATCTACTTGCTCTTTGATGTTGAACTGTTGAGCATCCCGCCCCTCGTGTGGTTTTTCAGGCGTGCATGTCATGTCTTCGCCAACACCTAGCGACTACCTGTGTAGGCCTACAGCAGACACGCTTAAATTATGAAATTATTTAGCTCCAGATAGTAAATTAAATAGAAACTGCTAAATTTATCTAACTATTCCCCAGCCTTGTAGTGGCAAACTCGCTAGCTCTTGGTGACCTGTAGATGACCCATTTACTCCTTAGATTGCCGGGCATTATCGCAGCTAGGATCAAGTATAATTTATTGTGTTATTCCTCTTCAGGCTCTGCTTTAGAGCCTAGAGGAGGCTCTGATAATGGGTTCTCTATTAGCACTGACTATTCCGGGCTATGTTCCTGCCGCTGCTTCTGTCCCTTCACTGGTTTTTGACCGTCCCTTTGGCGTGCAATATCCGCAGCTATTGCTAATATAGGTAGCAGGAAGCTTTCATTCTGTTATCCTCTATTAGTCACAGTAAGCATATTATATTAGTAAGACTGACTTTTTCTTTATCAAATAGTAGTAACGCTTTATTAGTAGACTTAAATTTATACTTTTTGCCCTTCTAGCGTATATAAATATATACTTTAGCGTTATAGATGTGGTAGATAATGAAGCCGTTATTCTTAAGTGTGCTCCATTTCTTCTTAAAGTTCTCATTACTCCGGTCTCTCCTTCTAACACGGATGTTCTTAGCGACCGCCATTGTGATTGTAGAGATAAAACTGGTAAGGTAATTAGCTGCGAACATAACAATTATAGTAAACCTCCTCTATTAAGCGCAGCGGTAATCATTTTGCTTTTGAGTTTGGTGTATTCAGGAAGCTGTTTTTGGCTCGATCATGCTTGTTAGCAATCTGCTTCTTGTTTTAGGGCAGATGCACGCCCCGCCAGAGGAGTGCATTTCGAGAACGGAACAAAACAGAATACCAAAATCGGGTTCATAGCTAATTATAGGTCCTCGACGCTATATATAGGCCATTACCGTAAGAAGGACTGGTTTCGGGCTCCTCGCTCTGCTTTGTGTGCGGGATGGAGGCCATTTTTGGGATTTGTTGTCTCACGGATAGGCCTTACCCAGCATAAATCCAGGCTTTTAAGTCCCAACAAGGCGACGCAGACCATTATATTCAGCCTGTGAGGCACGAAAAGATGCACACAAGCCGACTTGGATGAAAACGAAAGCAAGTAAATATTTCTCCGTCATGTACAGCAAAGTAGAACTACACCAATAGGACGTGTTAATATAAAGCGACTGGTGTAATGGCTTAACTGCGAGCATGTGCTAACACCAGAAGGCGTGTGTCACTGCGTTACACTTCGATAGCGCCAAGCTCTTAACAGTAATCCTAAGCCCAAGATAGTATTAGTCCTATTGCCTAGTAAGTATATACTAGCATATATATACTAGCGTATCTAAGCTAGTGTAAATATGAAATAGATAACTAAATGAAATTACTAGTCTTAAGTAGATTATATGCTCTACTGGGGGTTTTCTTAGTCTCTAGGTAAAGAGTAGTAAAACTAGGCCTAGAATTTTAACTCTTATTAATAAGTTTAGCTTGCAGTAATTAGACTAAGATTTACTAGGTAAACTTACACCTAACTATATATAATACCTTTACTATTAATTAAAATCCCCTAAATACTATTATCTTAGGGATATAAAAGTGTATTAAAGATTAAGTATAGTTTATTCTGTTATATTACTATTATAATAGGCAAAACCAGATAAATTTAAGGCTACGTAAAAGGTTAAATATTAGCCCTTATACCTTTAAATAAGTATACTAAACCCTAGTCTTCCCTTACCCTATATTATCCTTATCCCTAAGCCTGCTAACTCTGCTATTCCTAAGATAACTTAATCTTAGATAATTATAACATAAAACTGCTAACTCAGAATATACTTATAAAGGTCCTTATAGCCTATCCCCTTTACCTTTTTTATTATTAAAGAATTTTACTAATCTAAAGTAAGAGACTAGATTATATATTGCATTTATATACTGCCAGAAATACCCCATAGCATCAAGACCAAACCGTCATATTCCGATCTTGCCCCGACATCTTAACCGATGTCTATACAGCCGGGCTATTCGACGTATATACTAACACCGCCACTGTTATGCAAATAGACACTCTGTAAGTTAGCTATAGTTAGGTCTGCCAGTTTACTGCCTAAGTATAATAACAGGTATGCAGTAAAAGCGGACTCTTATATAAGATCGCTTGCCTAGCAAAGTAACCAGCCTATCTTATAGATAGCATTATAGCACTAGTGTATGCTAGTAACTATAACTATATCTATCTATATAAGGTTCCTAAGCCTGAACTTTATAGATTATGGCTAGTTAATATACTAAGATAATATATTGTATTTATATACTATAAATACTATACTCTATATCTAATATTTTAATTACTATCTATATAGCTAAAAGGTTTAACCCCTGCTCTAATGCCACTATAAGACATTAGTTTAAGAACGTCACTATGTATTTCTATAATACCTTGCCCTTACCTATCTAACTTAAAATCTTTAAAGCTTAGTTAACTTAAGTTGCCTATTAACCTCTAATAGCTCTTATTACTAATCTAACTACCTAAATAACGGGCACGGCAGCTTGTATTAGGTAACCTTATAATAATAAGATCTATTATAATTAAGACAGAACTATCATGCATGCTATTATCTATTATTACATCTTTAAGAATATTACGTTGTTTATCCTAAGCCTTATCTGCATTAGTAATAATGCTTATATATTAATAAAGGCACTCTTTGGTCTCCTTAAGCTATATAAGTTAGGCAATATTACGTTTAGACAAGGATACACTTAAACCTATAGTATCGATTTTCTTATTAACTTGTTTTTAGTAGGCCTAAAGTTATAATATAAGCAAGTAAGTCCTACTTACTTAAGGAGTACCTATAGAAGTCTTTATATCTAATACCTATAACTCTACCTGCAGCAAGAGTCAGGCAGAGGCATTAGATGTTATTTTATTATCTCTGATATTATCTTCCTTAGATTCAGATATATTAAACTACTTATATTTCTATATATCTTATTTACCCTGTATATAACTATCCAGGCGTAACTAGCTAAATATACTATATATTGCATTCTCTAAGATAGCCTCCTAATCTCGTGCCATTTCTTTATAATATATAGCTATAGTATATGCATTTCTAGTCTCCTATATTAACAGCTTACTAGATATACTTTAACTGCCTGCCTTTTATAACAATAGAAATTTAAAATTACTATCCTTATATTCCTAATTAATACTTTTATATTAAAGCTAATAATCTTTATATTACTAATAGACTTAGACCTTTATATCGATATCCTTAACTAGAGTTTTACTAAACGGTTTCTATTAGTATATAGGGACTCAAATGTGGCGGTTAGACTGGAAAAGGAATAAGAGCTAATACTTATCTGTATATAAAATGGACCTATCTATTATAAGAGGGTTAGATATCTATTATTAAATAAATAACTAAATTGTTCTAGATTATATAGCGGAGTGGAGGTTAATAGGTATTTGTCTAAAATAAACTTCCTAAAGGAGTTTATACTATAAGTTTAATATAATATAACTAAGCTATAAAAACGCTACTCTTAGCAAACGTTCTATATATAAATGCCTAACTATATATAAGTTATTACTAGCTATATGCTTAATTGCTACTAAAGTTCCTTAAAGCTAAGGAGTAATAGCATTATACTTAATATAAGGCTTATAGAAAATACTAAGAAAAAGAGGACAGATACCTTTAGTATTATAGCTTAGAGTTAGAAGTTTATCTATATAATAGCTCTTATAAATATAATTATTATTTAATTTCTCCTTTAAAGAGCCAGGTATAATATATAATATACCTATCTTGCTACTAGGGGTTAGTAATTATAGAGATCTTAGGCTGCCTATAGAAGGTAGTAAAAGAATAGAAGCTAATATAGCTTAACTCTGATTAGAAACGTTATATTATACGTAAAATCTATTAAGATAATAGGTAGTATCTAAGAATATTATAGCTAAATATATGGAAAATACAGAATCTATTATATACAGTAGCAGGAAACTAAAACTTTACTAAAGGCAGATTAATTAAGGCGCTAGAAACGTTTATTGCTTATATACTACATTTACTTATTAACTCTGGCCTAGAGCAAGAATAGCAGCCTATTATTAAGCTTCTTGCAGACTTATATCGCCAAGTTAAATACTAATAAGGTTTGCTTTATCTTAATATTAAGTTATGTCTTAGTGAGTTATTACTTGACTTTCAGTGTAGGTAAGAGAGCAAGTTCTAGGCATAATTTCTATCTAGTAGGCAAAAAGAACGTATACCTAAGCTAGTATAAGTACAGAAAGATAGTCTTAATTACATATAAAGCATAATAATACTATATTTTAGCCCTTAGTTAACTTAGATATTAATAAGGAGACTAGCTTCTTTATAGTAACCCTAATGTATACTAATTACTAAAACAGTAGCATTACGTAGGCACACTTCGTTCTATAAGAGCTTTAAATAGATTTACCTGTAGCAAAAACTCCTCTTTGGTTATTCTTTAGCCTTATATTATGTAAAAAGATAGGATATTGTTAACAGATGTCTTAAATAGTAAGTAACAGAGCTGGTAATCTGGATTTCTCCTTAATATCAGCGTGGAGCCAAGCCTAGGTTTTAAAACCCCTTTTATAAATAGAACGAAATCTTTTGGCGCTTATTTGAACTGTATTATCCATAATGGATCAAACAATTAAAGTGCTTGAATAAATGAAATGTGATGTGAGTGGAAACACTTGGCTTTTCGTTGTGCAAGAGGTACCTAAGATGTAACCTGGAGTTTGATTCGTGGAGGCTAAGGCCACATGACCATTAGATCCCGCGCGCCTAATTATTACTCGTTTTTCTCCGGCGTTGTCCTGCCATCATCCTCTACTACAATCTCAGGCAGTCGACCTTTTTATTTTATTTTATTAACAAAATGTTCAGAAGGCCGGGTTATATTCAGAACCTGTCTATTATTATCTACATTCCTTTGGACGCGGCACAGATCTGTCAGCAGGTGGCAGATATAAATTGGGATCCCATTCAAACTGGAATTAAAATGGTCGTCTTACAGCCCTTGATGATGTGCTTGAGGGAAACATATCTTAGAGGCCCCTCCTCGGGCTGAGTAAGAATCATATTGGCCCCAGATAAGGCTGATGTTGCCTGCGATGGTTTTAGGTGGATTTAGTTATTGCTTGCCGACGTCTGCTTATATTACTATACTTAGCATCTGAGCTGCCAGCGGGAGCGATCGGCCCGTTCCTTGCCGATGGGCGAGAGGCGACCGGGTAAACCATAAATCGTAACGACAGCCTCAGAGCCTGAGGCCAACATCAGGCACTACTAATTGGCGCCTCTCCCCGTGCAGGCAATTATTATGAAAAGACTGGCAGGTATGCCCCAGGATGCACCACACCATCCAGAGGGCCTTGCTTCGATGGCATGGCCGATTGCGATTACCTCGTCATCCAAAGTCGTGGTACAAAGCTAGACTGCGAGAAGAAATCTACGAACGACGCCTTGCAACGACCCCCCTCCAGAAGCTCAGCGAGACGGCTGACGTATTCTATATTATAAGCCGAGCGCAACATGACGGTTTTACCATACGAAAGCTTCCCGATTTTACCCTTGCGCATTTTGCCGTATACGTATACCTGCTTTCAAAATATACATCTAGATGGCAGTTCTACCGAACGGCCGCCTTCTTGTGCAACCATTCCGACCTGTCCTCATTACGCGAAGTTGTCAATCCGAGCAAAGATTATAAGGTGCAAGAGGTTGCGTGCCGTCATGGGATCGATCCGATTAAATTTACACGAATCTGCCGCCGGCTGCGGGTGGTATGGCCCCTGCTACCATGACCAGACTCCGGCCTGCCGTTAAGATATGCCGTTTCCCGTTATCTAAAGGCCTGACGAGCGATTATACTTGTTGCGCCACGGACATCTCGGTGTGAACTCATTCCCAAGAAGAATAGTCGCCTGCATACCAGTCAGAATGGTAGCCGGCCTCCGACATACCGGTCAGAATGGTGGTCGGCCTCCGACATATCGGTCAGAATGGTAATCGGCCTCCCGCATGGGGGGTTGTCGCGATGGTAGACCTCACTCGTGTACGGTCTTGTCGAGATGATCGGCCTGATCTCGATATCTATAGCAGAAAAAAGGATATAAAAAGGCAAATCTCGACATGTTCTCTCTTTACCATCTTTAGTTTCCATCCATCTTCCCCACACATGCTATTCCTCCCCCTTTCTGCTCTCTCTTGCACAACGTCTAGGCGCATCCATCACCAGCTAGTTAAATCCTCACAATGGCTGCTTCTTCCATTATCAGCACAGGCGATGACCGTAATAACCAAGGTCTACTTTCTGCCCCTGCCACGGTTAACGCCGGCTCAATCATAGGCACGCAAGTAACACCTAAGCCAACGGTCATTGGTCTTTATGGCATTCCCGGCTCGGGCAAGTCATTCTTGCTGGAATATCTGCGACAAAAACTCAGCCCGGCAGAATTCATTTTTTTTTCGAAGGGTCAGACAAGATTGCATCCCTCATTCCTGGTGGCCTGGAGGCTTTCCACAAACTGGACGCACAGGATAAGTCAAATCTGCGTAGCCAGGCAATCGACGCGATTGGGATGGAAAGCCATGACAGTGGGCGAACTGCAATCGTGACTGGACATCTCATGTTCTGGAAAGAACAGGATGCTTCTGGCCAACTAGTGTATACTTCGAATGACCTAGCAACGTTCACACACATCATTTATTTGAATATGCCGGTCGGTCTTATCTCGCAGCGCCGCTTGAATGACGAACAGAAAGATCGCATTGTCATGTCTCAAGACCACCTGCGCAGATGGCAAGAGACAGAGATTTCTCTTTTACGCAACCTCTGTCGTGAGAATCACATCTTGTTCTACGGCATCGCAAATGCCGACACTCTGCAACCAAGAATCATGGATCTAATCCTGCATTTCCAGCAGCCCAGCACGGTCGAATCTAACATAACTTGCGTACAGGCTAAGCTGGATGAAATCCTCGCTTTGCCCAAGCATGATGATCTTGAGACGGTTTTAGTGATGGATGGCGACAAGACTCTCGCAGCAGAAGACACGGGCGTCTTGTTCTGGGAAACACTTGCTCGGGCTCAACCGAGTTCGGTAGCAGGATCTCCATTGCACGAGCTCTTCAGCAGTCGCCTTGGTTATTCGGAAGCTGCATTTCACCAAGCAACCTTGTTGTACGAAGAGGTAGCTGATGATAAACAGTTTGAGACCGTGTGCGATACCGTGGCTGCGGGCATAGTGATGCACCCACAAATCACCTCCCTTCTGCGACTTGCCGCGGAACGGAGACATATTGGTATTCTAGTTGTCACATGTGGGCTTGGTCACGTTTGGAGAAAGGTTCTGGAGAGATACAAATTATCAGAGACGGTCTATGTCATCGGCGGAGGTCGAATTAAGGATGGATTCGTGGTTACTGCAACGGCCAAAGCTGCCATCGTGTCCCAACTACGAAACGCACGTCTCTATGTTTGGGCATTCGGGGACAGCCCCTTGGATCTGCCAATGCTTAAGGGTGCTGATCAAGCTATTGTCGTTGTTGGCGACAAGCAGACTAGGAGCCGGAGCATGGACGAAGCCTTATCTAAGGCTATGAAAGATGGAAACTTTCGAGCACAACAGGGTCTTCTCCCGAGTCAATCAACACGGCGTCTGGACGAGAGTCAGCTGCCTTTAGTTCGTCTAGATGATCGACTGTTCATCGAATCAGTCACGTGCCACCGCCGCTCCGTCCAGATACTGCACGCTACGGACAGGCCTGCAGCACAACTGTTGTCGACACCAACCCGCAACGCTTCCATTTCTGGCCCCGCCTTAAGGGAAGCCCATGGGTTGGTCGGACAGTACTTGGCCACCGAATTCGTTACCCAACTGATTGGTCTCCAAGAGTACACCATTTCCCACGTACAGGGTCATCAAACGACGGGCCATCGACTGCGCAACGAAGACCAAACTTCTATTGTGGCACTGATGCGTGGTGGAGAGGCCATGGCCTTTGGGGTCAATATGGTGTTTCCTCAGGCAATGTTTATCCATGCCTCATCCCCACCGGACTTGAAAGTGCATCACGTAGATCAACAGCGCACCATTATTCTGGTCGACTCGGTTGTGAATAGCGGGAAAACCCTGATGCGATTCATTCAGCACGTCCACGGCCTACAGGCCAATGTTCGCATTGTTGTTGTAGCGGGCGTTGTACAAGCGGACGTGGTCGTGGAGACGCATCCGCTCGCTGACCTCATGAGACGTTATGGCGCCAGTCTGGTCGCACTGCGACTTTCCAACAACAAATTCGTAGGCACCAAAGGCACTGACACTGGCAATCGATTGTTCAATACCATACATCTAGCTTGACTATGGAGCGCCTGCGCGATGCGCTGGATGCGACTATGTCTACTATCTGCTGCACTAAAGATAGTTCACCCCGGTAATTGACTCGACCCCGATGGTTATTATTTGCTTGTTTGCTTGACTCCTTCGCGCCCGGTGACCTAACGCCCTTTTATGTCGTGCAATCGCGGGTACCATTTTGTCCATTGGCGGCATTCGGGCCAGCGCCGACCTGAAAGAGATGAGGCTCTGTCTGTAAGGATAGGCCTCAAGAAGCTTTCGGCCCAGTTTCAAAGTATGACCTCGTTTCGTATGAGGCGAGAACGGAAGTAAAATCAACATGTTGGAGACGTCGCCTCTACACAGCATTGATCTACTATGGAATACTGTGTCATTTGTAATTAGCGAGTTACCCTTTGGTGTTATAGGCAGGCTCTGACGGCGGACAAGGGGGACCCAAGTACCATTCTAGCTCAAAGAAATCGTTCCTACGCGAGCATTGGCAAATCCTCAGACTGAAGAACGAAACACGACCTTTATTTGTGCCTCAAAATTTCACTATCTACCTTGTCTTCCCGGGGAAAAAGAGTTGTCTCGAGCTACTGTAGATGGCCGGATCAACCTCTGAGTTTGGTCGAGTATCGGACTTGGATCGTGCCCACAGAGCGGTGTGGAAGGGCGCGCTAGATGTCCACCCAAGGTTTGCCATCTTGTTTCATCCTGCGTACAGTTTCGTCCTCTTCTGACGTCCATCTTCCGCCAGATGATTTTGCAGGCGAGTGCAGAGTCTTGGGTAACCTTCTGCGGTCCTTGGGATGCGATATGGATTTACTAGTATTCGGCTGATATGAATCGTGGTCCCATTTAAATTGTAATTGAAATGTCGTCTTGTCGCCCTTAGTAATGCGCTTGAGCAAGACATCTTTAAGAGACCATTCCTCGAACTGAGCAAGAAACATGCTAGCTTCGGACGGGGCTGGCGTTGCCTCTGGTGTTGGACTGCGCATGTCGCCATCAGGTGTTCGAATATCGTTAGGTAACTGTGCGGCGTGTGTTGCCGATTGTCTTTTGCGAGAGCTCCGAAAACTGGCGGCGGTACTGCGGACCGAACAGGAAGTTGATTTCAAGACCTTGCGGCGCTTGTGACCCTGGTGGACATCATCTAAATCATCGTCTTCCGAGATAGAATCTTCAACATCTGCATAAGAAGAGTTCTCTTCACGATGTTGAGATCCTAGCCCGTTGAGACCGTCCACGTTCCCTGAACCTTCACTGCCTGTATCATCGTCCTTAGACTGTATGGGTTTGTGCATCTGCGAGGATTTGTGGCGGAAACGGCGTGACGGCGACAAGGAAGACACTTCGGCATCAGAACCGTACCTAGCCTCCGTGGCATCGGGCTCGACATGGGTGGACGCGCTGCTTGTATCATCCAAGGATTGTCCTTGACACGGTTCATCAGACGATTTTGCGGGAGATAGGGAGCGGGCTTCGGGAATGGCATCGTCGCACGACTTGCCGGCGGGTATTTCGTATTCCTGGAATGATGCCTGGACCACCTCGATGGGGCTGGCGGCCCGGGGAGAGTGTGTGCCAGTCAAAGAGGAATCCCGATAACCCTAGGAGCTACGACAAACGTCATAGTCAGAGACAGCATCGACCATTACGTCGCTCTATTAACTAGCTAGTTCAGGTCGGAGCTATTTCCTGTCTACTATAACTAGATATAGCTAGCTTTTAGGGCTAGTAGGAGGGGTTATAAGATTAATATCTTGATACTTAGTGAACATATTCCTAACTAATAAGTAATTTATCTTATAAGATTATTAATTTAGTCTAGTATTAGCAAGGTAAAACTCATATAACTCATTTAGCTAAGCTAAGGTGGCATCTACTTAAGTTAGGGATACTGCTAATACAGTATTCGTGCTAATAGTAGCTTCAGACTTAATTACACTATATTCGGTAGCAGTTAGATCTACACGTTGGTTATCAGAACCTTTCACCCAAGAGCCCCATAGCCTCGATAACTTACCTAAAAAATCCGGTGTGCTAGTACGTATTGCATAAGATTGCAAACTATCGAGTTCTTGACTCGTATCGTCTTTATCTTCAGTATCAGAATCGATATCAGAAGGAATACAAATCGCTATGTCCCTAGATTTTCCAAGAGCCAAATGCGCCTCCTTATTATGCGAAGATGCCGTGCGTGGCTAAGAGGCAGGAGGAGTAAAGCTCTATAACAGCTTCCGCTACTCAGAGTTAATAATTAATAAGGTCATACTTAAGTTACAGTATATAGAGGGGAAAAGAGTTAAGGGGCTTAGTATTTACAGTATAGCCAAGGTAAAGATAAAGATAAACAGGCACTATCTGGCTTATATACTTGCAGCTAAGCTATATAACTAAATAAGTCCTAGCCTCTTCCAGGAGCCAAGCCTAGTATCATCCTGGTACCTCTCCTCGTTCTATAAGATCACGGTGGTTTAGACAGAGGAAGAAGATACATAACCGCTTCTCCCTCGTGCCAATTATTTCACTGCCAGGCTATACTTCTCGGATATTACCAGGTCTATACTACTTACAGGCAAGGCAGAATCCTCAGGAGATACCAGATAAGGAAGGTCATAATAGGTATTGGACTGTTTATATACGACGCGTTATTTCCAGTTGGTCAGATAGTATCGGGTAGAAGGTTCCCGGGAGTACTAGCTCTTCCGTCTGACCGTGATGAAGCTCGACGCTGCGCCCGCATATGTTAATCGTCAGTCAGGAACCTTTGGAGCCATTCAGAGGGCTCGAATGCCGTCATGAACGTCTCATGATCCCTCATGATCCCGCAACAGCGGGACTAACGGAGGTCGCATGCATGCAACACCAACAGCTCGCCGTAGAGCGCGCGTCCCTCTCCTTCTCACCCTTCGGTATGCTGGCTTGCCCGGTTTCTGAAACGTCTGAGCCATCGCGATCTGCACGGAAACGAATGAGCCAAGGACTAACAGGAAGTAATCAAGGAACTTCTGCCCAAGCGGCAGGTAGTCTTAGCAACCCCTGAACAGGGAATTAGTAACTTAGACCTTGTCGAGCAACCTGTGATTAAACGCTTTACCTGCACTACCCGCTAAGGGAACTAATCGAGGACTAAGTTAGTGCCAGAGGCCTCTGGTGTAACCTGTATTAGGCTTAGGAAGCAAGTCCGAGATAGTACTATCCTTTATTATGCAATAGGGGGCATTGATAAGCCACTGTGGCATTTCTGCCATTAGATAGGCATTGACTGGAGGCCTTGCTAGGGAAAACACTGCCGTAAGATGCTTTTTTACTGCCTAAGAAGCATTATATAACTTTAAGGCGGCCTAATTTGGGGAACGCTCTCTAGACTGTTAGTATTGTTAGATTCTGAGAGAATAGGACGGGAAAGAAAGCCGTATAAGACAAACAGTAGAGTTCATAATAGAACTAAAGGACAGAATGGAAAAACAATGCTAGAAAATGTCTCATTCCCTTTACAATCAGGCGTTGGGGGTAATGCAAGCATCGCGAGAGAACTGCGTTCCAAATCGGAATGATGACGTGGCAGGATAGGTGAAGGGAGCTGGGCTAAATATAGCGATGCTTGTAGAAAATGGAGACCAGCGGATTCAAATATGCAGAGCATGGGAAGAAGCAGAGGTTAAAGATATATATTACCAGGGACAGAGGAGGTTCTTATCTTATATACTAGGAGTTACGTGATATGCAGTTAGGCAAGTGTGCAGCACGCGCATCTTGCCCGTTTAGGCGGTGCCGCTAAACCAGAGGCAGCAGCAGCGTGTCCGCGATTACTATTTATATAGTTAGTATTATTAAGGTATTTATATTAGTAAGCTAGTTTATCCTAATGCTTAGCTTTTATTTACATAATTTGTTTGTTTAGGGTGGCTTCCTTAGCTTTTTAATTACTTTTATTCTAAAATAATTATTTTATTATTTAATTATATTCTAGTATAACGTGTATAATAAGCATGTATTCTAGATAAGCATGTGTCCTAAAAATCCTAGCCTTAAGACATTAAACCTCTTTAAAATAACTATAATCTATCTAATTAATTAAAACTACTTACTATACTTATCACTAAAGGCTAGAATATCTACCTTATAGGTCCTTATATTATACCCGGTCTCGCCGTATATACCATAACGCCAAATACCTAGTCTAACTAACCTCCTTTGCCTACTACTTCTCGATAATTTGGCCACTACCTGTATATTAATATCTATCTGATTAATTACTTATAATACCTCCTTTACAGTTATAATCCCTCCTTTCTATAGTCTAGTCTTTTTAGCCCTCTAGTATCGGCTTAATATCCTATTTACTTCTTTAAGATTCTTTAACCTAGCCTTTACTAAGGCTAGTTAATATAAAGCTGCCTTTATTGCTTTAGTACTAGACTTTAAAGCTTTAATAATTAACTCTAGAGAGCTACTTTTATACCTTCTAATTTGCCTTTTAAGGTATTTAGACTAAGATTAGGCCTTAATTGCTATTATTAAGGTCTTTAAAGTCTAAGGGGCAGAAGGTTTAACTACCTCCTCGGGAAGCATTAGAGTCTATAGCTGTATATTAAGCTTTAAGATTACATTTTCCGGGTTAAAAGGAGCAAGCCCGGCGCCTTTAAAACCTCCCTGAATATTACTTTTAGTAAAAGTAGCTTTAAAAGCAACGTAAAATGCATTAAAGAACTTAGTCTTTAAGATATGTATTATAGAGCATCTAATTAGATGCTCTATTTATTAACTATAAGCCTGTTTTAATACAGTAAAGTACCTAATATTAAGAGGTTAGAGTAGGTAAGATATATAAGCCGGCATATAGAGCGTAATAATCTTATTTTCCTTATAATATCTCTTGAAATTGGCAGAGTAGTGGCTTTTATAACTATTAAGGATTAAGAGGCAATAGTAACTGTTTGTTCGCTTAGCTATAGACCGATTAACGTGCTTTAGCTACTTAAGACCTAGCTTGTTATTTATCTATCTATTTTGGCTCGTTATAATAACCTAATTTCCAGGAAGATCGTATTCTTAGTACTAATTAGTAAGGTAATATTAGCCTGTACTAATAATAAATAGCAGGATTAATTAACCTTCTGCATTAACTGCTTAGATTGCAGTAATCTATTCACGGTTTCCAGGCTATACTAATTTTAGCCTCCCTTCCCTTTTAGAGCTTATAATAACCATTCCGGACTATATAATGCCCATTATAAAGCCAGTTTTATTAAAATTCTACATATTATCTAATTAAATACTGTATTTCGTAACTATATTTGCTATAAGCCTAAGCTAGTTATAAATAATTATAGGATCTTTATATTTAGCTCTTTAATAGTTATATTTATAAAATAAACGCGTCTTTAGCTCTAGTTATCGCTTAATAAAGTTATAAGCCCAGCGCTTGCTAATAGGTAATATATTATAATTAGCCAGTAGAGAATTAGCTATTTTTTCTATAAAACGCAGTTGTAATAAAAATCCTTGCAAATCTAGGTTAAGAATAAATTAAACTATTATTTATTTCTCTAGATTAGATAGTTTCCGTAACTTTAGTATCTAATTGCATTGCAATTAAATGCCATTATAGCAGCATTATAAGGTTTAGTAGTTAACTTTATAGATAGTAGCAGCGCGTTAGGTGCTTAGTTTTAGGTTATTTTAAAGGGCCTAAAGGGCAAGAAGGATTCTAGCTTTATTTAAAGACTGTATTATACTTAGTAGTTAAGAAGTATCTGATTAGATAGAAATGTTATAAGGTAAGGGATTTTTAGGACATATGCTTGTCTGGGATATATGCTTATTATACACGTTATTACTTTATTTATTTTCTAGCCTATTAACTTTAGTAATAGCTTTATAGATTTCTTTATTTAATATTCTTTCTTTAATACTTTTTTTATTTTAAACTCCTTATTTCTATTTAATAATATAATATAAGTTCTAGATATAGTTTAGGGCTTTTTTTATATTTTAGTATTAGCCTTAAGCTTAATTACTTAAGTTCCTTTAAATCTTTTATTAATTTAATATCTAAGGATATTAATAATTAAGTAGGGTTTTTATTTTTTATATTCCTTAGTCTAGACTGGAAAGTAGTTATTTACTTTTTTTATTTGCTTATATTATAGGCAATAGTACTCTATATAAGATATTTATAATATCTGCTAATAATTTAGGTATTTTAAATACCTTTATAGATCTTATTTTACCTAGATTTCTTCCTTAGGTGTTATAAGGTCTTTTACTTTATCCTTTATATATAATTAAATATAGATATTATTATCTTATTTTATAATTACTCCTTTTTTAGCTAGTTTAGCGTATTTAAGTGCTTTACTGTACTATACTTAGTTTTTAAGTTTATTATACTATAGTATTATCTTTATATTCTAGATTATATAATTTACTCTTTATTTAGTCTTTTTAGCTTTAAAGTCCTAACTAGTTTTTATTACTAATATATAGTTTAGGTTACTATAGTATTAATTTAGTCCTTTAGCTATAGTTCTAATAAGGATCTTATTTATACTTATATAGGTGCCTAGTTAGGTAACTCTATAGTTAGATTCTTATATACTAGGTTTATTATTCGGGTTAGGGTTAACTTCTTTTCCTTTTTTAACTATAGTAGTAGTTTTTCTAGTTATTTTATTTCTTTCTGGTTTTAAGATAGGTATTTATTTAAGTTTAATATTTTTATTTTATTTTATTTTTTTATATAACTTGTTTTTTTATTAGTTTTATTATTCCTTTATACTTTTTTTATTCTTAAGATATAGTATTTTTAATATTAGTACTAAGTATTCTAAAATAGGTTATTTCTTCTTTAGGATATTTAGATAATACTTATTAAGTGTTTTTTCCTTATTAAGAAATAGGTTTTTAATATAATAGGATTATTTTCTTTTTAATTAGTTATATCCTAACCTAGTTATATTAATAGTTTTAATTGCTATTTAGGGTTTATTACTATTACTTTTAGTAATACTGGCTATTTTACTTTTTAGTACTGGCCTGTACTTCTAGTTAGTTTTAATAGGGTTTTTATATTTTTAATTAAAGTATCCCTTCTTACTATAGTTCTAGTAAGTAATTTTAAACTTATCTTTTTTAGTTATTTTAATAGTTATTAATCCTGGCTTAGTCTTATATTAGGTATTAACTTATCTAGTTCTTTTTTAGTTAGTATAGTACTATAGTTTATTATTATTTTATAGTTTATTTTAAGAATTATAAGTTCTTTATATAAACTATTAATTATTAATTTTAATAGTAATATTAATATATTTAACTAAGATCTTTAGTTAATTTTCCTTTTAAAGTTTAGCTTATATTAGTTCTTTAAGTATATTAAAGAAAAATAATTTTAGTATATCTTAGTCCTAAGCTAATTTACTTAAGAGTTCTAGGAACTCTATTTTTAGAATTAAAGCTAATTCTATTTATTTAAAGGCTTTGATTTATCTTTCTATATATCCTTTTTTATTAATAGTTCTAAAGGCTATTTTAAGTACTTTTTTTAATTTATATTATTTATTTAGTCTAAAGAGTAAGGCAGTTCTTAGTTATAGGTAAATTAGTAGATTATTTATATAGTTATTTATAATAGGTTAGAACTACTTACTAGTAGTTTTATTAAATCTTTTAGCTATATATATTATCTTAGCAATGTTATTATAAAACTAGTTTAGGTAATAGGTAATAAAGGTTTTACTTTAAGTAAGGAATATAAGTAGCTTACTAAAGATATTATTAAAAAGCTTAAGTAGGTTAGGCTTAAGGATTTTACTAAGGTCTTTTTTATTACTAGTAGATATTACTAGGTTATATATTTCCTATTAAGTAATAATATTATTTTACTACTATTACTATTAAAGTATAATAGCTTTTTTTTAATATTTAGCGTATTTTATTTAGCTTATAAGTAATATTCCTAAGTTATTCTTAAAGTTATTTAACTTTTTTTATTATTATCTTAGGATAAGTTATTTATATTTACTATATTCTAGTTAGTTAGTAAATAGTTTACTAGACTAGTATTAGCAGGTATAGCAGGCTAGTGTCCCTAAGGGTTAGCAGTACTTTACTAATAAATAGGTTTAATATTTATAGATATTATATTTATATTACTTAGTATTATATAGTATAGTCTAAATAAAAGCTATTAATATATAATAGTTAAATCTAACTATATTAAACTAAGCTNNATATTAAGCTTAGTTAATATAAATAAGTATTATTAATAGCTAGTAAGCTAAGTTTTATTTAGTATTAAATAAATATTTCTATATACTAGCTAAGTAATATATTAGTATATTAAGGTTTAAGGACTAAGATATTTAAGCTTTAGTCCTGGACTATAATAGTAGGTCCTTAGTCTATATATAATTAGTATTTTTATTATTGACTAAGACAATAATTATTAGTCCCTGATAATTAGTAAGGAATTTTATAGGTGCTATGTAACATAACCGCTGGGGTTGTAATACTTATTAAAAAAAAAGTAAAATTAATAGCCTTTATAAGCAAGCCTTAAAGACTAGAAAAGCTTAAAATAAGATAGATAATACTAGTAATATTAAGTTAGTAGCCTTTAGTTATAAGATCTTTTTACTTATATATTCCTTTTATAAATAATACTATTTTATTAAAAAGACTTTCCTTTTTAATAAAATAAAGGAACTTAATAAGCTAAAAAGAAGGTTACTTAAAGGGATATATCTAAGCTATAAGGACTTAGTATTTATTACTACTATTTATAATAACTTATTAAAAAGTCAAATATCTCTATAGCTAATATATAAGGTATAGCTAATAGGGTCTTATATAATAAGAATAATATAATATAATGCTTATTTTTTAGTATATTATAATATATAGCATTATACACTATGCTAAAGAATAT
>NJCS01000875.1:0-49869 GCA_002234255.1 Fusarium sp. Na10
AGAGTACGAAATAACTTTTACTGATCGCTTCCTCAAAGCGACGAAGGAAAAATCGGGTCGGTCGCCGGGCGAAACAGTTATTCTCGTGCCCGCAATGGGGCGATATGAGGCGATTCACTACCTTCAGGAGGCATTGATCCAGAAAATATCTTCAAATGATAATAATGTCATGGGCCATCTTCTGACGCTACTGGCACGCCTTCCACTAGCCATCATGTAGCGGCATACTCGGACGGAAACCAGATATCACTTACGGAGTATCTACAACTCTTCGAGAACACAGATTATAATAGGATAGAACTATTAAGCGCCGGATTTCAAGGTGACCCAAGATAAGAGGAATCTCGAAATCCTTCGTATCACCACCTGGCTTTTCTCATTTGACTAGGTCCACAATGCTGACGAACTTGACTGGCGTATTTTGATATCTCTGTCCCAATCATGAATGGTCTTTCACTGCATAATGCCGTTATTAAGTGATCTAAAGCCGCATTGTGATTGATTACATTCGGACGAGTTTTTGTCGCCTTATCAGGTAGGGTAATGGAAACCCACTTGATTGTACCTGAGTTTTGGCGTTGGTGAGCAAGACAAGTGCTCTACGGCGTGGGCGATTCAAAGAAATAATGATGGTATATTGTATAAGATGTAAACGAGACCGAACTGGGGTAAGTTTGGCGGTTCACGATACGTTGTTCTTGGACCGCCGAAGCCCCCATTTTGTCTTCTTTTCTAAGTTCGAAAGATGCTTGGTTCGATCGTGAACACTCCTACAGTTTCTATGGCCCTGTTATGTTTCTTAAACGTCACTTGGTGAGGTTTGAATCATAACCCGCGAAAGACTGATCGTGGGCAAAAGGCCAGGCATCAACTATCGGAGTGAGGTATTTGCGTACGGGAAATACATTACATGGCTTAAATGATATTAGGTCAAGGCATAAATTCAGGGTAGTGACAAGGTTCTAGTAACACAGCGACTGAAATCTATTCTTCAAATAAGAATGTATTTTAAAAGCAAAAACAAAAGAAAATAGGGAACAGGAGGTAGAACGTAGGAAGCCACTTATCCAGGAGAATTCACGTCTCCCAAGCGCAGGCCATATCTCAACTCAGCAACCTGCTTCAGCTCTCCCGCCGCATCATGATTGTCCACCCGCTGCCCATTACGGGCAACGAGTCAAGTCGATCAGAGGAGTTCCATCGGACATGACACTGACTCTGTCATCTTGAGTTGAGAGCCGCATGCCATGAGCATCATTATTGATGAAGTTGGGGTTAAGTATACCCTTAGCATCGAGAACGTCTACAAAGCCATTTGGTTCAGTAGTATTCATTCCGCCATAAGCACTAGGGACATACCATGAGGCCGATAGAAGAAGAGCAAATGTCCAAGGGGCTGGAAATCCCGATAAAGTAAGATAACAGAATCGAGAGCGTCATCAATCTTGTGGTAGCTGCAGCATGTCAGGTATGTCACATCAATTTAGCAGGTTAGCAAACCTAGTCCCATGGCCTTGCTCGAGATCGTGGAGAACAAGAACCTTTTGGGAAAAGTCAAGGAACTTATTGCTCTCCCCATCGTCGGACCTGTTTCCAAGGCCTCGCTCGACGCAGTTGAGAACAAGTTTGTTTCGAGAAAAGCAAATGGGCTCATGCCTCTTGCCATTTTCAAACCTAGGAGCTTTAGGCCGTGCCACGAGTTTCGCAACACCAACAACGACCTGAATAGTCCCTACGGCCTTTATACGCTGAGAATCAGCCTCGATTATCTCCTGATCAGCGTCTTCCACTGTAGTTATGTGAGCCATATCCCAAAACAGCAACAGGAGACTTACCACTGGTGAGCTTTTGAAAAGTCATGTTGTACGAGCCGGACGAGGGGTCCATGGGATCTCGCTGCCTATACCCTATTTCCTCGATGCAACCGAGGCCATCGAGTTCTGTCTTTGGAAAAGCCCTCCAGTCAAAGAAATGCCCATCGACAAAGACACAGATGATGAGTAAGTCCGTATCAGGCAGGAATGAAAAGTAGGGTGAAACCCTGCATCGAATCTTGAATGCTTTTTGGGTTTGGGATACAATAAAGCATTTAGCGATGTGTGAGTCATGTCTCCTGTTCGAGCCGTGAGGCGATAGGAGCCAAGGAGGTTGGTACTCCTGAGCTCGCCTATCGTCTATCATGACGGCGATAGCAATATGAGGATTCGCAGGAAGGGTCGCCATTGTGTCTAGAGGTGGGAAGGTGCGATGAAGGGTCGCTGTAGAGGCTGGCAAAAGCTCTGTCCCAACGACAAGGAGGAAATTTGAGTCTATATATAACAAAGATGATTGTAGGGTGAAAAAAAAAGGCAAGCTTATCAGTGCTTCAAAAGGGGCTCGAAATCATTACATCCTTGCGCTTACTGGGCCCTGGAACGGGCGGCAGGAGACAGGGCTTGAAAATGGATGTCAAAAGCAAATAGCATGTTGGTGGATGGACGTGCCGCAACTGAAGAGAGTTGAGCCACCTCTGTGATTGGTCATTCTCCTACTTCTCTAGGGTACGGCGAATGTATTCATTGGCCATTGGCCAAACTAGCGGCCAGAGGCCTGTCGAAAATTCTACTGTAAAGGAGGACTTGGTCATTGTGGGTTCTGGTGGGAGAAGCACGGACGGCTTCGGTTCATCTCCACTTGTCAGCGGTACGGAGTAGGTAACCTGTGATTTCCGACACGTCGCGGTGGATACGCGTCAAGACGACAGCGTGTGCTTCATGTTTCACGCAGGACTTGGCAGTCCTCACATGCATGTCCTGTCGAACAGGCGTTGCGGTATTGTGTAAATAAGGGACTCTTTAAATTAAGTACCGAAGGGTTACTTCGGCACAAGACAACATGTAGATGGCCCTGGATCGGTCCCTAGTCTGCACAATTTTGTACTGTTACAATACCCATGCAAGTCTTCTGAACCCCCCTGCCCTTTTCCACTTCCACATGCATACCCAACCATGTCAACCAGCGACAAGATATCTTGGCCTTTCGCTACTATGTGTCGTAATTTTTCGATTTGGCACTCTGTGTCGACTATTGTTCTCGTGCGCATCTTGGTAGGAAATAGCACATGTGGAGCGTCATCCAACATCTTCGGAACAAACAAGGGTGTGCCGAATCTCATCACATAAAAAATCAGAGAGAATAGCCGGAAATTAATACAAGTAAAGAAGAATGCCCAGGGTGCGGGTGATAAAACTGCACTATCCAGTAAGCTTCGCGTTATCCTCAAAGCGAAGCGTCCAGTTCCATGTCAGGAAGCGTCCAGTTCCATGTCAGGAAGCGTCCAGTTCCATGTCAGGTACATTGTGCGCACAGACAAACCTATAAGCACGCCCATGGATCACGCCGACATTCTCTCTCTGTCTTTTGTCAAGTACACTGCCAGATCAACATGCGTCTGGCCCAGGTAAGAGTAGGATATACGTTCTCAAAATTTACAGATAGACGGTATTTTATTCAATTTAATATGGCATCCATGTGACTGTGAACAGACATTGAACAATCTCAAAGTGCCACGGCCAGTATTGGATCTTGATCAATGCAACATGAGCATGCAATAGAAAACGACCTTTCTAGCTTCCATCATACTGTATAGAAATACTACCCTCATCGCGGCTCTTGCATTCGAAAGAACCTCGACTTGTAAAACTACTAGCTTTCTTACATATAGCCTCCCGTAAAGACCTTCGCCCTGGCTTTTCCCGTCCTTTAGTGTACAGATTCTCTGAGAGATGGGAGTTGTTGTAATGCCTCTTGCGTCGAAGCGAGATACTCTATACTCTGTATTGTATCGGGGTGGCTTTCTACCAGAACGTGTTGACGGATATCTAGAGCCGTCTGGTGGAGCTGCTCTGCCTCGTCATATCGCCCCTGATTATGGTACATCGTCGCGAGGGACGCCATGCTGCTGATCGTATCTGGATGCTTCACCCCAAGCATGTCTCGTCGGAGTTCTAGTACTTTAACCGATATTTCTTCATCTTCATCGTATCGGCCCTGTGCATGGTATGTCGCCCCGAGGTCTTCGGTACTCCTGATCGTATCAGGATGCTTCTTTCTGAGCACCTCTCTTTGGAGGCTCAGGGCTTGTTCTTTACCTTCTCAGCATCATAGCACCGCCCCTGCTTATGGTATGTATCTGCAAGATCTGACATGCTTTTAGCAGTATCTTGATGATTCTTTTCAAGAACCTCCTGTCGGAGTTCTAACGCTTTAAGCCTTATGAGCTCAGCCTTGCTATATCTGCCTTGCTCGTGGTATGTCGTCGCAAGGTCGGCCATGCTGCTGATC
This sequence comes from Fusarium sp. Na10, assembly GCA_002234255.1. Taxonomy (NCBI): domain Eukaryota; kingdom Fungi; phylum Ascomycota; class Sordariomycetes; order Hypocreales; family Nectriaceae; genus Fusarium; species Fusarium sp. Na10. The sequence goes on from NJCS01000875.1 coordinate 4,324, forward strand.
GTATCTGGATGCTTCTCTCGAAGCACAGCTCGTCTGAGGCCCCAAGCCCGACTGTCTACATGCTCCTTCTCTCTCCATCGCCCTCGTTGATACATAAAACGGGATACCCTGGCAAGTAAATTGGCTGTTTCCGTCTCTGTCCCGCCCACCTCCGCCCACTCCCCTACTTGAATGGCATGCATCAGGTATTCCTCGCATTTTCCCCATGTAGCAGGTTCCGATGTCGAGAAAAGGTCGTCCACTACCTGCAGCGCCCTGCCGCAGTAGTATCCCTCATCCTCCTTTGGCCACTTACCTACATCTGATGTATTGTCAATCGTCGCCGTTACGTAATCTCTCACGCTCAGCCCATATCTTATAGCCTCTTGCACCAGCTTATGCATCTCGTACCTTCGGCCACCATCATCTGTCTTACGCAGACCCAGGAACGAAAACTCTTTGAGTCGAGTGATAGCTCCTAAGACCTCAGGCTCCGAGGGCTGTCTGGTTGAATCCCCATCGTCCGCGTCGTATTGATCAGCAGCAGCAGCCATCACCAAGAAACCATCTGTTCAGTGCCATAGCGGTGGCTGACTACAATCCATAATAAATAAATCAACATTACTCTTACACATCGACCTTTACACTCTCCACGTCAAGCGGTTACTTGGCTCTGCATGAATTAAACGGTGAGGGTATTTGACTTTTTTGCTCTATAGAACAGTAAGATATCCTTTTTTGTGAAGAAAGTAGGAATTCCCAAGCATTTATACAAATTGTCAAAAGCAAGAATATTGAAAGACCAATCAATAAACTATCAATTCTCTGGATGTTCAATTAAGTGCTTTGTGAAAGGCTCAAGATTAAGAAAATGTCTGACATCGGAGCATAAAGGGCAACGATATTGGTATTGTCCTGGTTCGACGGGTTTCCAGAGGCCTTCAGGGAGCGTCGAAATCCTGTCGGCAGGAGACTCATTTGCAATGAGTTGCACGATACTGGGTGGAAGCTTTTTTGGCCAAAAGACTTCCATTAGTTCGGGCAGATTCCAGGCCTGGGGTTCCTGCAATACTTCAAGAGTCTTTTGGGATCGAAGGCGCCGCTGTGCATTCGTGACCATAGTGCCGCTAGAGTTGGAGCAGTTGCGGATTTCATAACCTACATTCCTTTTGTCTAGAAAGGCATCAATTAGCAATCAAACGGTGAGTGGGGGAAAACTTCATGATGCCATACCAAACTTCGTGTCCCAGTCAGCGCCTACTGCATGCAGATCCTCTTCTGCGATCCATTCAGCTGCAATCCTTTCAGGAGAATTGACACTCGTGAGATACGCAACAGGGACCTTCCGTAGATGGGATGATGTCTCACCATCCCCATAACCGTCTTTCCACTGATGCTTATCTGAGTCCACATCCAAGACTACGTAGCCAGGAGCGTTTTTAAACAAGCCCAGGCTCTTCAAAGTGCCTGTGATGCCAACACTGGGTAGGTCTCGCAGCGGAAGTCGCAACACCGCAAGCCAGCATTGAGATGACTCGTGGTGGGTAAGGTAAAGCTCTCCAACTTTTGATGGAACGCGCTCCTTCCTATTCCTGCCATTTGAGGTCGCTTCATCGGCTACTATGATGAGTAGGAGAGTACTGCCAACTGAGAAGATAATAGACAAGGCACAAATGAGACGATGAAAAATAGGTGGACTAGATTGAGGAACAGAGTTTCGGACGGCGGACGTCCTGAATTTATACTTAGCTGACGTAAGACGTTGATCCAACCAGAGTCACATTAGCTTGCTGCGGAAGGGTCTGAGCGGAAGCCCCGAGGATTGCCCAGGGTGCCTGTTTCGAATCCCTTGCTGGCATCCAAACACGTAAGGCTGCAATGGGTATCCAAAACGGTTCAGTTTGAATTCTAAGTCGATATCTCTGTTTCTGGTGGTCTATATAATCCGATTGCAGCGACTACGTTCCTCATCTCTGCGTACCATCATGTTATTCATTCTCAAGTTTCCCATTCTCGACTGTACAAGCTGATGTGCGCCCAAGAGAAGTCATTCGTTCTACTTTAGGTCAGGAAAGATCAATGCCGAGACGACGGGCCCGAGATAGATAAGTCGAGACTGGATGCCTGCCCTTGAGCTCGTAATCCGATGCGTCTCAATGGTACCTCGGACACAGAGGCGGTAGTCGATATTTGGAAGGCTTTAGCAACCCAATTACTGACAAATACAGCACTTGAGGTGAGACTTCGTAGGACAAAAATAAAAGATAATCCCTAGAAAGTCAGTCACAGTTGTACAAGAGGCTTTGGGTACCTACAATCAGTCCACTAATACTAGATCTAAGAAAGATAATCGCTAAATAACTCGATATCAAACAGGAAATATCAAGACAAGGGCGTATAGCGTTGACGATGTATTTAAGAAAGCTCGGATGCTGAGTAGTGTCGCTTTCCTGTGTTCCGTTGTGTTGTATATCGTATTGTCTTTTCCACTGGTACAGCTTCGAGAACCAATAAGCCTGAGTAAGATATACGTTCTGGTTCTCCAGATACGTGCCGATAACCAGCGAGGCAATAAAAAGCATCCATATAAATATAGTGACGATAGGGTGGAAAAAAGCCATTAGTCCTTCTGAGGCACTGGACAGGCTCCAGTCCTGTAATGCTATTAGCTTTATGTCTACGATATGACAATACACTTACCTCCTGAAATGATGTTAAAGAAACAATAATTAGAAGAACTAGCCGAGTGAAGTAGTCTTCAAATGGAGGTGCAAACATTTTATATAGTCCTAGGATTCCGAGGATTAACGTAGAAATAAAGATAATCAGGCCGGTTGAGACGAAGAAAGTCTTATTTCTATACCCCCATGGGGGTCTAAGGCTGGGGACTGGAGCCCGATAAAGGGCCATTACACGAAGTACGAAGCCACAGGCTGTGATAATAGTCAATATCAAGAGTGATTTCAAGAAAGCGTCTTGGGAGACTGTTAGGGGCATGGCGAGTCTAACGAGCAACAGCTTGTCGTAAAGGAGAAAAAGGAATTGAGGATCAGGTCTGTTGAGAAACAGACAAAAACAAGCAGATGTTGGGAGAGGCCAATCCTTTTATAGATGAAAGCTTACAGACTACTCGTGACTGATGAAGTATTTGATACGAAAGGGCGTCACTTCGCAGACAACTACTGATATGCTTTTGCGTTCCTGGTTCAATCATAATAAGAGGTTTAAAATTGGAGCCTGAATTCATACAAGAGAAGTATCCTCAAGATGTTGAATACAGTCGCCTTCGAGTCCTTGTAGGTCGAACTTCTTCCGCATACTGCTAAGACCTCCATAGTAACTACGTATAGTGTTTGGTCTACTACATTATCTCAGTCATTAAACAGCCTGTTATTGATTACGCCCTCCAGTGTAAGGGACTATGGTACCAAGTACTCATTCTAGCCCTATTCTCGATGTCGTTAAAGCATTTCAAGAAGTTAACTGGGGTAACCGCCATATTCGCCGGATTAGAATTCAGCCAGCATCATTTTCCGTCTTCTATCTACCTAAATGAACTTAACCTTATAGCAGCTACCAGCACAAAGTTACTACGAGGTGAAGCTTGAAGCTCTCTTGGAGGGTAGGAATAGAGGGGAGCAATATGTAATTACGACTAGCCGTATGAAAATAGTTGCATAATTAATGAGCTGTGGGACTCACAATTTTAAATCTAAATTGTCCAAGATGTCGTCAACTTCAACTGTCAACATTAGAAGGTTAATCTTTTGCTTTCTTACAACCCATCAGAAACTCACGAGCAACAGTGTTGCAAAGTTGGAGATCTGATGCGCACTTATGCCGTCTTGCTGTAAGTTATCTACAAGCCGTTTATAGCTTCGTAAAATCCTTTGGCCTGGAAGAGACTGAGGATCGATTTAAATCTTATATATTATTATCTGTAAATATATATGAATGGTAAAATCTAAGGAGCTCCGCTATTCCCATCATACGGTAGATTCAAGGCTCTTTTAGCCCTCTCTTACTGTGCGTCCCACATCTATCTCGACGGGAGAAAATGCAGGGCTGTAGGAGGAGATACAAGAAACATGCCACTCGCATATTTTCTCTTCTTTTTCTTTTATTTTTCTTTTTTTTCTTCGATCCAGATCCACAGCCCCTACAAATTGGAGCCCCTGGCTTGATGAACAGACTGAATGTGGCATATGTCCAACGTATGACAGGCTATGAAAGCCTGCGTCAGCGCAATCGTATGCATGTACATACCGCATAAGATCAATACATGGAAGATCTGATGCGAGCTGAACCAGATGTCGAAACGGCCTGGTGCAAAACGCTCAGGGATTCGGAACTTCACTCCTAGGTCAGAGCTAGCTCCCTCAGCATGAGAAGGTCAGGGGGGAGGTAAAACAAAATGGTCTTACTGCATAGAAACCGCAGCCCCCTCCGTATAGAAGAAGCTCAACAAGGTACTGTTTCAGGCTCGAATACCCGAGCATATATTCCAGCCCGTAGACCTGTACGCCGTGCAGTAAAGGGATAAGAGCGGATGCACCGAGCGTCACATAGGCGCCGACCCTCATCTTGCGCCACCGCAACGTCCTGAACTTGGGTATAGAGACGAGAGCCGCGGTGATAGATCCACAAACTACGACCTAATAATCTCGTCAGCATGCTTCGAAGACTCATCACCCTCAGAACCGAAGGTGTATTGGAATGGCCCTAGTGGCGAACAATAGTCCAGTGAATCTTCTGCAGCATTGGCTCACAGTTGAAGATATAATAGATACCAGGGATGAAGGTACCAGCAGTAACGATGACGATCCCTAGCAAATCCATCCGGTGCCAGAATTGTTCCACCTCATGTGAGTGACTTCCGATGAGATGGTACACAGCGCTCAAAGTCAGGCAGCTCTCGGCGGCACAGAAGAAGACACTGAACATGATCAAATCGGTTCTTGGGACGTCGATGTGATGTGTCAAATAGATGGTTTGGAACCTGGCGGTCGCAAACAATGGCAGTAGCATAGCACCGATCAAATGGGTGTACACGTTGCAGGTCTCATTGTGCAAAAAATAAAGACCCTTGACAACTTGTAAATAGTTAGCATCCAAGGGGCGATAGCCGGCGAGGATGTATTTGTTGTCTCGGCGCCACTCGGGAATATCGTGCCATGTGACGGTCCGGGTTGTGAATGATGGATTGGCCATGGGCTTTTTTGCGTCGTTTCGGTCCCGAGGCTGCGCGCGGCGTTGTTTAATGGTATCTGGTCTGGCCATAATGAGCGATTATGCTTTGCCTTTGGGTACGAGTCTCGTATGTGGTTCCCGTGCCGCGTTCATATCAATGAGGGAGTTACAGTAAAAATGCAATCTCGGTTTCATCCATTTTTTTATGGCTGGTAAGCGGGCCGTATGTACTTTCTCTAACACTGAAACCATCGAATAATCAGTCAGCTTCCTTAACATTCTGAAGACTAGAACAATGAAATTGGGATAATGAATTTAGATCAATGAGGTACATACTGTATGTACAGTACGGTAGGTACAGTAGCAACAGAACTTATCTAGGGAGTCATCTCACCTCCTACGGCGTAAGCAAACAACGCCTGTGACGGTTTCTCCACTGCTGTTGTAAGGATTACTGTACAAACAAATTGTCATTTCAGTTGAAGAGATGTAACATTCAATGTCCTATATGTAACAACCGTAGAACTCATATCCCGTTGGCTTACACGCTGTCATGTAATACCATTGAGAAATTGACCATTGAGTACAGTACATACTGTACTGTACAGAGCCACAGTAATTCGCAAATTGATTCAACTACAGAAAATTAAGCTTGAATAAATCACACTGCATCAGTCACAAGAGTCAATAGGCTCAAATACTCTCTGTTCTACATACAGTAAAGATCGAAATCGGTTGTCCATCTTTGACTCTCTTTAACTTATACCGCACGGACGTTTTTGACAGTAGCTTATGGCTTACACTCTTATAACTATTTTAATAGATTTTATATAAAGGTTTTTAATTAGTTAAGGTTTTCTTAGTAAATACTAGTAATTCCTTAACATTTTAAGCTCTATATATTAAAATAGCTATAATTTCTTATATAGGCTTAATATAATTATATAGTATTTTTTTAATAGTATATAAGCTATTTAACTATAAATATAAAATTAGAAAAAAATTAAATTAGTAATTTATAATATTTTATTAATATTTAAAAATATTATATTTTCTTAGCTTACAGTGGAGGAAAGTGGCCGGTTTCTGGGGGTGGCCGGTTTCCCTGTATCCGACGTTAGCGAAAATAACTATGAAATACTGTAGATTTTTCTATTTACATGCAAAGAGATATATGATTAGATGAAAGCTTTTTGTCATTTTTGGTACCAAATCTGCCCCTTCAAAAATGCCGTATCCGACCAAAAGATTCTTGCTGTACTGTAGCGTCGGAGGCCACTTTGGGTTCTTATCAAGCGAATAGTTGTACTAATCCATGGCTCGCTGCTAGCGTCATCTAGCGACGATCATTAATCTCATATGGCAGATTCTACCATTATAAGCTAGAAATAAGGGCTGCAGCTTAGATGTGGCACGTGAAGGTGATAAAGTTGCAATCCCTAGGTCCTCTCTAAAGAGATCCTGGACCCATAATTCTGGAGATTTTCGGCCGCCGCCGCTCGTCTCCTAGAAAAATGATGGAAATTTGTGAAAGTTCACATTGCGAACAAAAACAGCATCAGCATTTCAAGGTGGCAAAGCAACTTCAATATTGCTCTTATTCTGTAAAGTAGGGCGGCCACGGTAAAAGAGGAATCACGCCTATTTTGCCAACGTTCCAAAGTCATATTTTGGCCATTCTCGAAGTAATACCGCAACGTCCATTTCTGGACGCTGTGAGAAAATGTCATCATATGGAGGTAAAGGATGGAGGTTGATTACCTGCCGTATCACGTTACGCTCTTTGACCATGGATGTAAGCTGTCAGCAAGAGTACATCCATACTGTATGAATAAGAAGAGGCGACTGTGTAATGGACACGCCCCTGCCCAAAATGTCCGTGCGGTATAAACCAAAGACAGTAAAAAAAAGGGACAACCAATTTCGATCTCTACTGTACCTATGCTATTTTCTTTACAATGTGGTTCTTTCCTCTTGCTCTTTGTTTTTACAGAGAATGAATGCTGACCAGGGCACGCCTAAATTCGCCCGACTTCAACCCCATAGAAGAGTTCTTTGCTGAGCTCAAGTCCTTCATCAGGCGCCATTGGCATGAGAATGAGCACTTTATCCAGATAGACTTTGCCTCCTACCTAGAGTGGTGCGTGAATAGGGTCGGGTCACGACAGGAGAGCGCTGAAGGTCACTTTCGTCACGCTGGCGTGGAGATAGAGAAGCCGCCAGAACGGGTCGCTCCAAGCAGACAGAATGCAATAAACTAAATGTTGAGTGTGATCTACTCTGACTCTTCCAACGTCTCCGCATCGCGAAACCAAACTTCAACGTCGCTCACCCAACGCTTAGCAATGCCTATCTTGACTCCCTTGTCGATGAAGAACTGTGCATCCTGGTCGAGACGAATCTGCTCGAGGTCTAGTCCCTCATCCAAAGTCAAGTCGCACGCTTTCTTGTACTCCATCTTCCATACAGTATTAGCATTTTTAGAACAGTGCCAGATGCAGTAGTTGTTTACATTCACGTCGCGCATTCCTGGTATACCGAGATATTTGCGAGCATATGGACTCCTCTCGACCGATCCGGATGGCGTTCTGATATCGTTGTCATCTGATGAGTGGCCAGCACGAGTAGGCATGACGTTGGCAATAGTAACAGGCCGAGCATCAGTGGATGATGACCTCCGCTTCCTCTTACGCTGCATACTTTGCTCTTCTTCAGCATACAGTAGATCGATGGCAATGATATTGATGACAATCATGACGATGACGACAACGATGGCAATTGCAACGATAACGGAGACAACAATAACGACGTAAACATCGGTGGAGCTGATATCCATGTTAGCGATAAACGTAATGGTCGTAGCCGGAACGGCAATGCTCATTCCCGTCATAGTCGTCAATGTCGCCAATAGCACGTCGCTGATGGACCTGAACTCCGAGATGCTTCAGTGAACCGCAGCCGCAACCAGTCCCGGGCTCCTCCATACACCCCAGCATCTTCGACATTCATCATTGAGCAGAATGCTGACGGCGAACCCTGTGAAAGGCCGGTCGCGCCGTTTGCCCTCATGGATGGCGAGGCGAATGGCGAGATGGACGACGGAATAGACGGCACAGTCTTCTTTCCGCAGAACAGCAACGAGGCGCTACCTGTCGGCGACTTTACAACAATGACGGTCGGCGACACCTGGACGAATTCGAATGCGGCGGATTTCCCTGACATGGCTGCCTTTCCTGACATGATGGACTTTGACATGGGCAACTTTGACATGGACAACTGACCTGAGTCTCGACCTGAACCTGGATGGTATGGATCAGCTCGATCACTTCGAGACATCACCCCGCAGAGCCGGGTTTTCTGTCACATACCCTGGAGCGTCACCTTCTCATGACTTGACGGAGGGTCTAGGTCAACAGGGTAATCACGAACCTTGTGTTCCCGATGTCCCTGCCGCCGAGGAGTCGCCGTCAGCCCCCAGTGCCGCGCCGACGACTGCTGAACATGGCTCACCTAGAGTACCGCCGGGGCCCAGCAGCAACAGCCGGCCCGCTGATGACGGAGCATCTCCTACGTCCGGCAGCCCAATATCCAGGTCGGGATTGAACCGTCATATGGTTCAGCCACCGAGATGAGGGATCAAGAACAGCCTCCCAGACGGGTCGCCTGGAATCAGCAGCTGATCACCGTCCTCGCAGAAACATTCCGTGAGATGAGTGTTCATCAAGATATGCCGAAAAATGAAGATGAGCGAGAGAGACGGCGAGTGGTGGGCTGAAATAGATTGGACAGGATGAAGGCGGCAACTCATGCCATTCATCCAGAGTAGTGCTACACTGGTGCCCCCAAGTTGTGTCAATGGTTGAGTGGCGGTAATTTAAAATTTGACTGATGAGCCCCACAATAATGATCAATTCCAACAAAATAATTCCAGACCATCTTACAAACCTGACAGAACATGAATTATGCGAGAAAGACAGAAAGAATACAAAAAAATAAAGAGAAAGGATGATGACTGAAACCCAATAAATGCAAAAAGTTATCAATAGTAAATTATACACGCAAGACAACAAAGACGTCACGTAAAGTAAGTGATTGAAAAGTAAAATTAAAAAGAAACTACTACTTGCACAATAGGGTAACCTAGTAAAAGTACAGTGCCCAAGGTTGCTCCGTGCTTGGTCCCTCACTCTCGGATGAAGTCATGCGATCGATAAACAGCTTTATCTTTGGCCCATCTGTCCTGCTGTAGTAGTGCCTCACCTGAGGCCCGTCTAGATAATTGCACAGAAGCCAGCCCATGTACGTTTTCTGGTGCCATTCGCCGTCGCATGAAGGCGCGTCCACCAGGGCGCTTATCCGTCTCAGCACGTCCTCATCCTGCCTTATTCTCTGCTGCCACAGCGGGACCTTGTCTTCCTCTACAGCATCCGACGGTATGATGACGATGATGGTGCGAAGACGGGGGAAGCGGGCGAGAGCCTCAAAGATCTTAAAGACGTCAGGGCTTTCTGCGATGTCGATGGCTATGTGCTCAATTGACCGTCTGATGCCCGGCAGCCGAGCATTCAAGATCGGCGAGGGAGGTACGAGAAAGATGGTTCGGCGCATGAAGACGTGTTCCTGGGGCTTGCGCGGTCTCCGGCAGACGCGTGCTGAGCGGAACCATTCCGCTCTCGCTTCGGCACAAACTTGGGCGATCGGCGGCGATCGACACCCTGTAGCGGAGTGGGATCGGCCGACCGCGATTCTGCGTAGGCTGCGGGGAAAGGAGCAGACGGCTACGGCTGGATCTACATCATCGAAGGCTGACATCCAGATCATCAAGCGAGCTTCGGTTGGGAGTTGGCCGAATTTTGGAAATTTCGATACGCGTGCTTCTATTTGTTTATCTGCATACACACATACATCTTCTGACATCTGCTGCGCGCAATCGACAGCCGCCTGTTTCTCTCCTTCGATGCATTCGCGACTGAGCCTGAAAGACGACATGCGGAAAGTGTTACCGAGATAGATGGATAGTTGGCGAAGGAGTAAGTTCTTGAACGGATGGGGATTTACACTGGGACAATCGGCCACTTTATTCACGATCCGGGACGCAACGACCCTATCGGGGCGGTTTCTCGCCAACGCTTGATGAAGGGACAAAACACTCACATTTTGGCGCTGAATATGACAAAAAACGTCCATAACAAGAGATCAGGTGGCATTGCAGATGGCCAGTGGGCGATGCACGTCCCAATCTGCAGGTAACTGGAAGTTAGAGCAGGGGTCAAGCTGAGCTCTGCAGCAGACGTCTCGGATGGCTCAAGGGAGCGCGAGAGTCTCGCAAACGATACCGCAGTACATAGGTAGACACCCTCTATCAAGCCCCGAGCCTCTGTTTGTGCGCCCCGCGTAAATGACTTTCATCTGTCACGATACAACGACTGTCCGCCCAGAAGTGAGAGACAGGCATTTGGCGATCACATATTCCACCAAACACGCCAGGCGACTCTGTATCAGAGGCCGCCTGGATTTCTATAGAAAGTCTACGAAAGCAGTCTTGGAGTCACAGCATAGAGATTTCCTGATTCTGACAATGGGAAATTTCCCTGCAGCTCGTCTATGCAGTGATTCCGAGGCCTCCCGATACCTTTCCCCTCGAGCTCAAAACTTCAGCTGACAGTGCCAGACAACTGGACCGTTGGCCTCCAAGTTATGCTAGGAGGTCAGCCGTCTCGACGACAAGGCTGCACTGCATCTAAGGCCACTGATGACCTGATAGTAAGTACTCCTGATTGTCACGTGCTGCATCCCCCTATTTATACGCATTGAAGTCTACAGGCCCACGCCATTGTTTTTCTCTTTCTGACTTTTCTCTTGCTCCTCAGCCTACCTTTTGAAACCGCACTCCATCTCCCTACACAGTATTCAATCACCAGCCCTTCAGCTCAGCAGTCTCGATTTCGATACAACTCTGTCTGTTATTCACGAAACCTTCGTGGCGAAACAAAATTATGACCAGTGGCAGCGAGGAATATCAACGAAAGAGGAAGACTGACTGCCCTTCGACACCTATCTACAGGCAAGAGCATCCGGAAAAGCGTGTGAAGGCGCTACATGATGGTCCCCTGTCCAGAGTAAAGATTCTGGAATTGACACCACTCTTTGAAGCTGCTAGCAATGGCGACAACGAAACAATCAAGCAATTACTGCAAAGTCCCGACGCCAACATAACCCAACTATGCTTTGGGAAGACCGCGCTTGAGGTATCTATAATTTTCAGGCATGAATCTACAGCCCTGTTGCTCATGGATTCAGGTGCTGAACTTTACTTCAAGGATCTAAGTAATGTTCTGTGTGCTGCCTCCTACTATGGCCTCAAGAAAGTTGCACAGAAAGCGATTGAGAAGGGTCTTGATGTCAATAGACCGTTTCTTCTAAACTTTCCCATACTGCTCGCAGTGAAGGGTGGTCATGCTGATATGGTAGAGTATCTCTTACAGCAGGGGGCCGAAATCCGTCCGTTCAGAGTGTGTACGGATCCTGAATCTATCACGGAGGACTCCACAAATCCATTTTCACTTGCCTGGTATTGGCAAAGACATGACATTTTCCTCCTGCTTCTTGATGCAGCCCTAACCCACGAGTGTCGCAAAGCAGAGTGGCTGCACATTGGCCCGCTACCACCATTGAGCGAAGGTGGTCTCCGAGAGAGGCTCGCGGAGAGACTGACAATTTGGCTTCAATCTCGGTCTTCAAAAGTGATAGACGACGAGGCTGAACCCGACGAGTCTGAATCCGACGAGGCTGAATCCGACGAGGCCGAATCCGACGAGTCTGAATCCGACGAGTCTGAATCCGACGAGGCCGAATCCGACGAGGCCGAATCCGACGAGGCCGAATCCGACGAGGCCGAATCCGACGAGGCCGAATACGAAGGGCCAGATATCGTCATTTCAAGGACCTTGAAGCTGGTCTTTGGTCTCGGAATACATTTGCGTGGGGATAGCATTTTGGTCGGGCTTCTTATCGAGAAGAATGCACCCTTGCCCGAATTCGTCCTTCATCATCTACGAGACAAATGGGATGATATGATTAATAATGCTTACAAACTATCCTGGACATTGCACCTCCGACCCACGATACTGGAAATCGCCTTTACCGCATTGCCACTCATTCAGCAGAGCAAGGAGAGAGATCACTGGCTCGTTCGCGTTGCGAATGCCCTCAAGAAGGAAGGATTACCTTTGACATCTGATAATCTCGAACGAAAGTTGGGACAGCAGTGGTATCTCATGCAAAAGACCATTCCAGCCTAGCTTGCAAGGGTTTTACTTATCTGTCACGCGCACAACTTAGAAAGATTTGTAGCCCGGGTTCGGGCCTATGGGTTGTCCAATGTAATCTGCTACCATCACTTTTGTCTTGAGAACTATTTAGGACTATCAGTTGTGATAACGAAACTAGCCAGCAGCCCTCCCTGCTCGCCGGGAAACGTAGTAGGATGGTACAGGCTATCATTTATACCTTTACTCCTGATGTGACTGTGCGAGCCCACCATCAGCTTTACGTAGAAAACAGGACAGCCTCTAAATTCGGCCGTGGCCATACAACAGGGTCAGATGCAAACTGAAATTGACTCATTCAAGGAGGCTCTATGTTCCCCTATTAGCGACCTGTTGCGGCCGATGATAAAGATGGACGTGAGAGTGATCTTGAGGGTACATACCTCGCCCGTTTGACGTTGCTACAAGGCGCATCGCTGAGTGGCATCCCAAGTCGCCAGGGGAACAAATTACCTCGTTCTTCCTTATTCAGCTCAGCAACGACTACAGTCCACTGTGAATTAACAGACCAGATGAGTCTATTTATCACTAAGATTCTTTGAGTAATGGAGGTAGCAGTCACTTCAAGATCAGCCTGGAACTGACGTTCCAGGAGCCGTTTCTGATTTCAAGAAAATAAAGTTTTTCCCTTTTCAGATTGTTGACTAAGATCCAATTGACCAAGCCGAACGCGAAGTTATGGGGACTTTGTGTGATCGTCTGCAGCTTTCATCAATTCGACAGCTCCGTCCAGGGAGCTTCGGGCTTGGATAAGTTGGGTCTTGATTTCTGGGTCCCTGCATTACCGTACAACTTCGATAAACTACTCTATGGCGAGTGTGATATGTACTGCGACCACCGCGAATATGTAAGGTACAAACTCCAACCTTACCTTGGCGCAATCGACTAATAGGAGAGATTTTACAGACGCACAACAGCATCAATATCACCTAACATCCTCGACTTAATACCCGATACGACGAACGACCTGCAAGAGAACATACATCAGTTGAAAGAAACGGTTCTGAGCAAACCGCCTGCTGTAGAGGATCCTGTTTGGCTAGGTATACTGGAAGAAAAGCAGAGCACCCAGGACGCCCTGACGATTTTTTTGACAGCTGTCTGCCCTGGTCGAAAAGCTCGAATCTGCCTCGAGAGGGAATCCCTAGTGCTTGTCGAGAAATAAGGCGGTCATTCTATTTTGCCATTCATCACGATCCACTGTGAAGCAGCACACACATCAAGGTCTTTCATTACTCATTCGTTATAAACAGTATGAATCAAATCTCGTATCATTGCATGAATTCTCCAAGTGATTTCAGTGCCATAGTTCCAACCCTAAGTACATTGTCACTTCTACTCCGTTACTTCAACCTACTCCTTAATTGGGCACTTGAGGTATGTACCGACCCAAGTAGACCCCATATTTTTCATGGCCTCTTCAAGATCATTTGGACCCTCACACTCCGTCAAGTCGACAGCGTCTACCTTGATCATGACGTAAACATCAGCGCGATCTGACACCTGAACAGACACACCGTCCTGATAACAAGCGTTGTCGTGGCACTTGGCCTTGTTGGATGTACTCTTTGGACTGATTTGTGATGGCGGGATATTATGTGAAGAGTGTTGCGAAGACACTGGTTTATGACGGTTCCCGAAACCGGTCTGTCTTGAGATTTTGACAAAGGTTTCCATCGGTATAATTGTGACCTGCTGGGATTGCATACGTTGAGAGCTCATTGTGACTCGAGGAGATATGGAAAGATGATGGGGGAATTTGAGGGCAGGGAGGGGGGGGGGGGGGGGGGGTCCGAGATATATATAAGAGTGGTCGGGGAGCAAGATAATCCGGCGACTGACTATCCAATGGCAGAAGGTATTGATTGCATAACGATTCCTAGGAAGTCGCCTGCAGACTCAGTCCTCAGGCCCATCAGGAGGCGTACGGCCAGGATCAGGCCAGTCGGAGAGATCATGATTGCTCCTTGTCGTGATATCCAGGCCACCGCGGCTTGCCCAACCCATGTCAATCTGGGCAGGTCTCGATTGTCCCCAATTGAGTTCAATAGGGGTTGAAAAGCTAGGCATCCATTCCATCTCAATTCGGATTGGATCAGAGATATATCGATCCCCTTTGCCATCATTCGGCAAACTCCTCAACCAGTGTATTCTCTTCCTCTTCCCCTCAGTGAGCTGCTTGGGAGACCTTCTGGGTGAACGGGAACTGGATGGAGGCGAATATCTTGCTATTTTAGACCCGCACTGATAGAGATCGACCAAATCATTCTCCCAGTCAACACTAGTAGTTTGGGCCTTTGTTTGAGGCTGTGTGACTGCCGCCCTTCCTTTAGGAGGCCGCCTCAACTTGGTTTGGTTGAAGAAGTTCCAGTAGAGGCTTATGTCCAGAATGCGGTCCTTGAGAGCTCGTTTTACTGGGGGCATGGCAACGAGCGTTTCTTGATTGAGAATTTGTGGATTTGGACAATGCGACTGTAGGTGATGTGATTTTAGAGATGGAGTTGGGGAGGAGGGACTTTTCATACCTGACACCATTTAGCCTAAAATATTGCACAGAACACGCCCTCGATGAGAGAGTAAGCAGCTCCTTCGGCCCCGATTTGTATTGCGTCACTAACATCTATAATCTTCAGCGTATTCGAATTGTTATCGAATCCTCTCTTGAAGATTGCAGTCTCGGACACTAGCTGCGATATGGTGCTAAGCTTGGCCATATTGGGTGCTTTAGGAGAGGTGGCAAACAGGCTGGTCTACGTGTACGTGACGTCCAATAATTTTGCAAAGGCTCCGAGGATGAATATCGGATATGGACGAGGGGCTGTCCAGAGATGCGCGAAAACAGTCTTGTGGCCCTTTCGTCAAGGAATACAGCTTACTGCCCAAGGCAGAAAATATGATCTGGCTCCTGTTTCGTCATTTCTTGCCGTGTCTGACGCGTCTACCACGTATAGTCACTGTGTATGAAGAAGGAGAAAAAAACCGCTGACGAGTACAAAACTCAGTCATTGGCGCCTAAAACGAGGCGCACTCACCCGGCCTGGCCGGATTGACAGAGAGGTTGAATTTCAGCTTGCCATCAGAGGCATCATAGAGGGTACGTTCCGCTTCATGTTTGGACAACTAGAAAAGAAGATTGAGAGTCAAGCGGTTGAGTTTGCCGCGAAGGTTCGGAGTCCAAATTCAGTCCGGCGTAGATCATGTCGTACCTTCTTCCATACAGGTCTTGCCCGGCTGCTACGATAGAGAACTGCGGCCAATGTCCTTAAGGAGAAGCAGGCCAAGGAAGATGCATTGAGTGTGGCATATAGATTCAAGCATTCGATCCTCGTTTTCCAGCAAAAATTACTCTTTCTTTCTGGTTTTGCGTGGCTATTGGTTCAGAAGGTCGTGTCATATTCAGGGCCGTCTATTACTATCGTGCAGCGGAAGAGACGAGTGGAACATTGGGTTAGCGAGTGAAAATTCTTCGTTGACCCATTATATGACCCTACGTCTCAAGGCCTTGCGTTTACTCAGACCTGATTTCCTCTGAAAGGCTAAGAAGCGCCCATTGCTCAGTCAACAAACCATGGGGTGCACCCCTCTCTGGGACATAGTAATGAGCTGGCTCAAGTTCGCTATCACTACTTGTTACCATGATTCTGGAGGCCACTACAGTGTCTTGACTGGGTGCACCGACACACGAAGTATGCTTAGATGCGATAGAGGAATAGTTCTTGGTCTATACTGACTAAGGCCAGCCTCGAAACGTGGAGGGGAAATTACGTCAAATGCTATCAGGCTACAGATTGATACTCGTACTCGAAAAGATTCGGTGCTTAATATCCTCAGTCCTAGGACTATGTTCAGGGTTTGGTGGTCAGGCCCTTCGAGAAAATGAGCATGCCTCGTCTGGAATACGGTTTTATAGCCCTACAAAAACAGTGGACATCGACATAAAGGGGTGCCTAGCTCTAAGATATTGTTATACAGGCAAGAATTCCTCCCAAGTAAACTCAATCTGGATAATCCGAGCGGAACCCAAACGAATACAAAAGACAACTTTTCGTGAGGCTCGGGAATCTCGGATGTCTAATTGAGAGCCATTAGGGATCTCCAAAACATCTATAATATTGATTCCATCTGAACTAGAGGCTCGATAGAAAGAGATCGAAAGAAGCCCGATTGCCGTCGTTGCAAACTCGATGTGGGGAGAAAGCCGATCAACCTGAACATTGAGTGGCTTCTGGCTCATACGCACATATCTACTCCACGGTAGATCTGTCTCTGAAAGTTTGATAAGAGGAGGTATGACCATGGGCCATGAATGGCATCTAAGCTGACTCTGAATGGCGTCGAAAGAATTGGTGCTCTCCGCTTCAAGCTTCCTCGCTTCATTCTTCATGGGTTGTTTGGCAAAGCTCAAGTTGGAGTTACTTGACAAAGGTAGACATGCCCTGCTCTCGAACGGGTAGGGGGCCCAATCCTGCCGTTTTGTGTATCGTTGTTTGTCCTTAAACCTCTCAAGCACATCCTGTATGTCATGCATCATGCTTTCGACCACGGATCGGAACGAAGCCGCCTGTGTAGTGGTCATCCACTTGGCATCAGGTATGGTCCATTTTTCGTAAAGGCGGCCATGAGTTTGTGATACCACATATTTACCGTGCTTGCGTATGAAGAGATCACAAAGATAGCACGCTGACTTGCTACATCCAATTGCGCGCGGTGCCGGCCTATGTGATTGCTTTTCCAAAGCAATAATCTGTTGAACCTCCGCATGTACGAAGCAACGCTGTGCACATCCTGGACGACTCGTTGCTAAAGGAGATTCTAGAAGAGTAATGTCGATGTGGCTGAACAAACGCTGATATTTGGGTTTCCTGGCAACACTAGCTAAATCTCTGCACGCGAACAAGTACCTGGCTAGTTTGTCGATTTGCCGGATTCCTGGACTGTTCGAAATCGATTCCGGAATTCCCAAGAACCTCAAATGTTCCTCGACTGACTTCGTAGTCCCCAAGCGTGCTATATCTGCACATTTACCGACAATTGTTTTGAGGGCACCCAGCAGGGCGGCAGTATCCAATTTCTTATCGATAAGCCTCAGAGCTTCCAGTAAACCGCTCAACTTTCCAACAACCTGCGCAATTTGCGGGGTTCGCTGCGAAATAGTTTGCATTTCTTCTTTGTATTTTTTTATTTGACTTTCCAAAGAATGCTGTGGCGTCTTCATATGTTTGGGTCGCGCCACCCAAGGTGGGCGTAGCCGAGAAAGAACCCGCTTAATGCAAAGGCGTAGTACTAGATCAAGTAGTTCGTCTTGACTAGTGTGTTTGTATTGTTCTGAGACAAATTTAAGAATTAGCCATAGCGTGGCGGTCCCTAACATGTGTAGCGTCATACCTTTTATGCTCAGTTGGCTTACTTTTGCCATGACTTTCGTGATCCCATCACCGACACTTGCCGATGGTGTTGTGTTCCCAGCGAGCACCACTTCTAGCCGATCTGAGTCTTCGCGCAAGGTCACTGTGGATACAAAAATAGCGCCTTCTTCGCAATGAGCGAGGAAGGAAATGCAGTCCGCGATTTGAAGCTCATCCTTGATGGACAGCTGATGGTCACCGGATTTTGACGCTGGTAGTTCACGATAAGTTCTTGGTTCGGATGGAACTTCTGTTAGTCGTCGTAGAGAAGCAACACTTTGATGAAAGTCATTTTTCAGAGACGGTGTCCAAAAGTCGCACGAGCTAGTCATAGATGATACGGGCTGACTGAGGGATATTGTCATTGGAAAACAACCCCGCATTAGGCTCTCGTTACAATTAACTTGCGGTTCGTGTAATAAATATTATGTATGTATCAACTGAAGACTTGCACTAAAAGGAGTCTCAGGAACCCACTGGGTCAGAGTTGAAATCTTTTCGGCGACTTATACCCGCACCACTGCGGGTATGAGTCGCCAATGTTTTCGCCTTTTAACAACAGCTGGCCCGTCACAACACCGTGATGTACCGAATTTACCGGGAGACTACTTAATATCTGTAGAAAAATGTAGCAAGCACTCGCCCAGGAATCTTTCACCAGCTCAGACCTGTCAGGGCAACGACACCATGGAGGCTGCGGGCCTTATCATTGGGGTTGCAGGGCTCGCCTTCAACTCTCATTCGTCTTCAGGTTTATCGCTATCCTGCGCTCGAGAAATCTACGGCTTATCGGCCAGCTTTCCGATGTTACGTTGTAAGTGATTGTCTGGAGCAGGAATTGAATTTTGTATGTGTGTATGTATCATGCTGATATAGAGGGAATTTTGTCCCGATATGCTGGAAACATATATACCGGGTAGTCATAGCCACTGCATACTGCTATTGTAAGGGACAATTGTAACCAATTAGTTAGGCCAGGAATGTAATCCATTTTATGGGAAAAACATTTACCGAAGTTTTCCAGTGTACACGTAATTATAAAAAATATTTTTCTTTACTTTCTCACGCCGTAGCACGTGCTGTGTCCAAAAGGAAATGAAGAATTTATGCTCATCAGTTACTCTTGCTTTCCTTCTTCCTTGCTAGGGAGTGCTGTCTTGAGCATTTTTTGCTTGCCGGTTTCGCCGTTGCATTGCCCGGACTAAATGTCGTCCGGCCATGCCAAGGTAAGAATGCTCACCACCTCCATTCCCAACCTACTGGTGTCAACTCTTTGTAAAACCTCTACCGCGACCAACTCCCTTAGCATACGCTGGCCAGAATTCCTAATTACGTGAAGACCACAGCTGTGTATGTCTCTTGTTGTGGAGATGACTGCTCCTTATGTGAGTATCAGCACTGGCGAAGGCTAGATCAGAATGAGGCCATGACTATGCTATTTCGTTGTACTCAAGTCCCTAGAATTCCTTCGATGTTATTTCTTCAAATAATGACTTCGGTGACTTGGTGAGTAGCTGCATACGCCTTACTAAAGAGGACTGGGCAGCGGCCCCTCGCGATGAAAACAACAGAGCATTCCACAAACTCCTTGATGGTGATATTACGAAGAACCTCTGTACAGCAAGAAAGGTACCATAAAGATTGCTTTTTGGAGAGTCGGTCAAATTTCTTTGGGAGAAGAATGGCTTGGACCCAGACGCGCATAACGTCGATGAGTTGCTTAAGGAATACGAGATAGAAGAGGCAAGCGCTCACTGTGAAAGCCACATTAGCCACGCTGTGAACCGTGTACGAAAGCATGTCTTACAATTACTGAGTCCAGTGAGCAGTCTCTAATTTCAGTCGATATTGAGAGTAAACCCAAATAAACGTCAGCTTTTTGTTTATGGAAAAAGGATGACAATGGCTTATGTTGGACTGGTTATGGCTGAAACACAGTATGGATAGCATTATTTTCGCACGCATAGTATGTACCTAAGCTTTACCTCCATACATAGTCTACATCTGGCCTACAGTATATGGACAGTACAAGCCCCATATGGGGCAACTGATCCGCGCATAATAAATCTCCGTTCAACAAATGGAGGCGAGCGCATGTTTCGAGTTATCCTGTACGTACTTTGTTCATACATGTCTACAGTATACAGGCTGTACTGTGTGACTGTAAGGCCGTGGCTGAAAATGTGGCGAGTCATTGGTTGGCAATCTTACATCAGATGGAAGTCAGAGCTAGTCAGGTCAGCTTTCGAGTAATTTGGATTGATCTAAATCTATGGTAAATACGTGGAGTTCATGTAAATCTCCGTACGGTTTCGGGACTGGAGCCCAATGACGGTGATATTGAATTGGTCTCGACGGCTGACGCTGTCCATACCACTGCCACTATGATAACATCTACGGAAACCAAGGAAAAGAGTGATGGCTAGACTAGAAGAATCAAGGCAAAATATATAGACATGGCAAGAACGAGGCATAAATAAGACATATGTAATCGTAGTCTCAAAGCCCTTTGGGCGTTGTCCGGTACGTAGTCTCAAAGCCCTTTGGGCGTTGGCCTACCGGACATACTCAGCCTTCATATGTGTATGTTCCGTACAACAAAATCGGTTCCGCTCTGTGAGCTATCTTGAATTAAATGTGGCGCGTGTACTCATCGTCGCTGGTTGTATATGAATGATCAGCAAGCAGTCCTAGCTTCCAGGTAGTATTTGTGACTGACCTAACGATCACCATCGGATCTATTGCCAAGCTTGCAATTGCTTTTTAATCGCTGCTGTATTGAGGTCCTGACCGTCAACATATTCAAGAACCTCGTTTTTGGAACCCGGTAATATCTTGATGTCGATACAGCTGGTGTAAATCTCTTCCACAGGATCCTTATTGGAAGGCCAATCCCAGACCCAATATAAGGTAAAATTATCAGAAACATCGATTGGCAGTCTAATATCATTTTGACACCACAAATCTGCTCCTTGAGGGTTCATTGGCACTTTTATGTATTCTCTTTGTCTTTTGAGCGAGGCTTCTTGATTATTGACCTGATAGCATCGACCGTCATCAAAAGGGAAGACCGCAAGCAGGGACCCCCGACGATCACCTCCTGTCCTGTCCTTGTTCCAAACCTTATGGATAGATAACAAAGTATCATCGTCAGATGGCTTGGAAGTTCCATAGATATAGACCGTTCCACTGCTGTCTTTATTGGGGGTATTTTGTGGCAACGTGATATGTCCATTCTCTTGATACTGAACGGAAATAAACTCTCCGGCATGGGCCTCCAGTTGAGGTAAGTCTGGGCTATAGTAGCCTATTAATTGCGACTCCTTACACATTCGATCGAGTGTACTGATCCTAGTGGTGGCTCGGCCGTTAGGTGGAAGAAGGTGCTGCATTTGTGAATCATTGAATCTAGGATCCAGCCTCGATACGGCCCCACGAACAAAGCCGGGGTTGCCGACCATTGTGCCGTTTCGATGAATCTTCATCAGCCGCTCCACCCATGAGTGTGCAAGTGCTGAGGAGGGGAGAGTTATCGCAACGAAGTAGATCAATTTAAGGACTTTAATCATGATTGCCTTGACGGAGAAAAGAAGATAATACTGGGTTAGTGGTTTGCTTTTGCTGTATTTTATATATTGAAGGAGGGTACCTGGTTGAAGACTGTGGACATATCCTTCTTTCTTGGTCCACCAGCTTCTGCCAGTAGTCGGGTTCTTTTACTTAATTTAGAAATTTATTTTTAGGCTGCAGGGATAGCTGAAGCGTGCGTGTAAGTTTCCGTGTTATATTTGACTCATGAATCTATGTACACAATTGAGCTCCGACAGTGTTTCCATATTTAGAACAGCCGGCAGCGAACTATTACTTATACCAAGTCATCAGCCGCGCTGTCCAAGTACTTTAGGTGATTTTTTCCTACTGGCCGCGCGTATCGCTTCGTCGTCGCCTTCGTTGTTGCCTGGAACACTTCATAGCGGCTGGCCAGCCCTGGTGTCGGCCATAGGACTCTGATCGGTCTCGGCATTGAGGCCTCTAGCGAAGGATTCTTATGCCACATCAGCCACAATATGATGTATGCTCGGAAAGTTTATGTAGAAAGCTAAGGCGGCCTTTGATTTCGGGCAGGATTGTATTATACAGGATGCTTTATTAGAAAATCAACCCTCGTTTGAGCTTGAATCCAGGTGTAATCGCAATTGGTCATCCAACCGATCCAACCGATACTGGCATGTTGGAATGTTTACTACAATATTTTACGTTACGGTGTACACCAGGGTATTGCTGAACGTCGTGTCATGCTACTCTTCGGGAAACTGACAGGTGTGACATCTCTCTGCAGTGTATTGTTTGTAAGCTCTGATTGCGGGGTAACATCATGGGTGTCATAATGTTACATCATGTCCTACGGTAACTAGGATGAGATGGTGGCCTCTTTTATAGATGGCGAGGTCTATGATATGACCGTTTTGGAAAGGGAATCGCCATAGGTGTGCATATGCTATAGACGCCGCCACTCCCATAACTAACACTAAAACCACAAACTACTTCTACTCGCGCTAACAGGGACAAGTCTTGATACCCACCATCTACACTTAAGCAACGATGCTGAATACACGGTCCTTCCCCAGGAGCAAAGGATCAAGGGATGCTTCAATATCTGCATCTCTATTAGGGCAGTGTCGAGTACTATTCGTCACAATTTGATGTTGCGCTGCTGTTCACCATACAAGCTTGCCGAGACCCAATACCCGGGTACTATTGATGAGAAATTGAGATGCGAACTCGGCACTTATGCCTGGATGCAGCAGCATTGCACAGATATCCGTATTCTCTACATACCTCTACAGTCAGGGGGCGCTATATCCTAACTTATGCGGGATCGAATTTGCCCCCAGAGTACAATATTGTCAGAGTTCTGGTGCGAAGGCTCATAGGAGATGGTCGGCAAGACAACCAATGAGTTCCAAGTTTATAAGGAGGAAATGGAGGAACTCGAGACAGGTAGGGCTTAGATCTTCTAATGTAAAGTCCGAATTGTAAATTCATCCTGTGTTACTTTGCCTCTTTCGCCTTCTCTTCTGCAAGATCAGCCTATATTTGCGAATGGGCACTCCCCGACTCACGAATTGAGTATCGATGACGATTAGAGATGGAGGTAGAGGTTAAATGCAGACAGAGTTCTTGAAAATGTATATCAAGGAGCCAGCGCCATATCATCCCTCGTGTTGCAGATATTCAG
Organism: Fusarium sp. Na10; assembly: GCA_002234255.1. Classification (NCBI taxonomy): domain Eukaryota; kingdom Fungi; phylum Ascomycota; class Sordariomycetes; order Hypocreales; family Nectriaceae; genus Fusarium; species Fusarium sp. Na10. The sequence continues at coordinate 27,465 of NJCS01000875.1, forward strand.
TGCATCCTGACCAACTACCGCGTCAGCCACGTTTAGGCTACCCTTATAGTATATATGATGGACAAACTCATATCTAGTTTATTGATGATTGGTTGGGCAAGGTGATGAGCGGCCTCTAAAGAAGGTAACCGATAGGCACGATGCCTTTCTAACCCCTGCCGATGATGCAGCATTCGACACACCAGTTGCCTATGCCTTGCTACTGGATCAACCTCGCGACTACGCTATATATTGAGTCTATATTCAGTAAAGAAGAAGATTTTCCCGTCCACGATCTGGGGTGCAGGTTGGGCTTACGCCTGCGAGGGCAACCAGGAAAGGGATATGATACGGCGCGCTGAAGTAGTGGCGACCTATCTAGGCGGTTCAACTCAGTCAAAGTCACAGTCCTTGCGTATAGACTTACAATCACGGAGTATTATGTATCAGATCGGAAATATTTGACCTGTATAGCCGGCACAAGTATGATCTCAGTTCGTCAGAGCCAGGTAATTTCCTTGAAGCCAATCTACCAGATTATCGCTATTACGCATCATCCTAGCAAAATGAGCACATGTACAATAAATTTTAACATCTCCCACGTATATAAATCATCCTTATTCAGATCTAGAAGCTCTAAAAGAAATATCATATATTTGGTCATTGTCATCTGGGGACAGTGTATAAGTGGTGAGCTGAACCAGACTCACATCGCTGATGCCGCAGTCTTCCTGATCACATCCTCGATAGCGAGTCTTGATTTACACAGTATTGGGGCCTCAGTAACCTAGGTGCTTTCGTCGTCTGATATGGATGGGTACAGGCCGATCGAAAGCGTGAGACCCAAACGGAAGAGTTCTATGTTGTGACCGTACTTCCGTCGCTTCGTTCGGGGCGCAGAGTTGAATGTCGAAGTTGCAGAGCATGAAAACCACCGAAGTTAGGATAGTTTGTCCTGCAAGTGCCTCTCCTGGACATTTGCTTGCACCCCCTCCAAACGGGAACCAGTGGCCTTGGGTTCCTTTTGTGACAAGTTTTGCCGAACAATCATCGCTTTCGGACCTCTGAGGTGCTTTCGCGGCCGGGTTCTGATGGCTTGAGTGCTCTTTTCGCACCGGGCCGCTCAAGGGATCATTCGGATATTGGAGGAACCGTTCGCCCCAAAACTTGTCCACTGGGTGCTGTGATTTGCCATCAGGTAGTGTCCCGCCCGTGTTCCAAAACGAGTTATCTAGACCACTCAACCAAGAAGGAATTAACATGGGAAAATTCGCTCCAAACTCCCATCCATCAGGTGCTTGTATCTTAATATGAGACTGCCTGCCAACTGTACCGGCTACACGGAGGCGTAAAGTCTCGTAGTAGATAGAATTCAAGAGAGGCTGTTGTGTTAGATCATCTAGTCTGACAAAGCCCGACTTGTCCAAAGCCGTTTTTGAAAGCTCTGCTCTTACACGATCGACCATGCCGTCACTTAGATGGATATGAAGCATCATCCACGCAGCAGCTGGTATGGTGTTTGCGAAGGTTCTGTTTGATTTTGGTCAGTGATGGTAGCTTAGAGAAATTCAGGAAATAGGAAGTCCCACGCGAAAAAGAAACCAAGCATTGCAGTGTCTATCCCGTCTTCTGTGAAGCCCAGATCAAGGAATCGGCTAAGCATTCTTTGGGTATACTGGCAACCCCAGGTTGAATCGTATTCCGCGTTTTGGAGACCGGGATCGTTCAATCTCCGTGTATTTTGGCAGGAAATCCTCCATACGCGTAAGTTCTCCAGCATTTTGTCACGAGTCCGGTAGCAGGATGCTGAGAGCCACCGGGGTAGTCCAAGGGATATACGTGGAAAAGCATCATAGAAACGCCAAAAGTCCTCTTCTAGATTTGGACACGTAGCGAAAATGTGCCTCCCATACAGGGCTTCGACTTCGCTGCGAAAAACTTTGGTTACTATAAAGTTGTATAAGTCAGGAACTTCCGCCCAGTCGTTTGCAATGGCCGTCCTTTGGAACATCTCATTTTTCAGGATGCCAAGGAACCGGTGGATAATGGAATTAAGGCCTGGGCCACGAAGATATAGCCTGAAGTCTCTCCTTTGGTGTTCCATAATGCGGCGACTCGGGTCTTGGTGGCCTGTTGAGAAGCCTAACCGAGCCTCGGCGATTGATATATTATTGTGTTCAAAAACTTTTAGATCTTTTCTTTTCAAGCCAAAAAAGGTTTGAAAGGCATAGAGAAGACTTGGCGTTGGGACTGTTTGACGACCACTCTTGAGTAGCCAAGTGGCTTGGTCACCTGGCGATGCCAGATAGAATCGGCCGGTGGGTAGTAGAACTTGTATAGGTGTAAAGCAAAGTTTACATCTATGGAAGTTAGCTGAATTGGTATTAATCGCCAGCATGTACTCACAGTAGCTGCCGTAAAAAGGATTCTGGATAGGTAATGATTGCTAGGGCATGCCCAATGAAAGGCAAACAGCCATGAGCGGTGATAGGACTTTTGCTGTGCGGAATCGAAGGAGGCTTACGATGGCGTTTAATAACGAAAAAGAGCACAGTTATAAAGCTTGCAAACACAAGTACAGAAGCATTAACCTGCTCGTCGTCTCTTGATGCCAAGATAGCAGGTGAAAAGGGTATCAAAGCCCTGATTGAACTCTGGACAACCATGACTTGTTTTCTTTCTATTTCCAAGCGCCGAGGATAGGAAGATCAACTTCAAGTTCTTCTGGGCCAGACGAAGGCCAAGCCTATAAATATCAGCAATTCAAAAGCAAGGCGATTATCTAAAGTTTCCGTTCATCATAAATCTAATAAGGTAGTTCGAAGGCTTACGCGCGCTGTCAAGTGCTATTACATTCTAGGGCTAGCGATCTGACCTGCAGTACCGCTAAGAGACAGTGAACTGTTCTGTTCCACAGTAGCTCGCTGTCATCAATTACTAAGAAACATCTTTTGATGGAGGTATGTATAGTCTTGTCTTTCATTGTGAGCGGGTCCCCCACTTCCACATCGTGCTGTACGTTGTTACCCCGCTCAGATGTTTACGAGAATACCGGATACAAATTATGTCAAACCTTCGCACAATGACTCTCCTTACCATATGAGCATGCGTGTTTCCTCCTCCACAGTAGGCTTGCGTACATAAAGCTCACAACAGGACTATTTCAGACATGACGGCTTCAATACTAGCGCTTATGCCTTTTTGTCTACTCAAAAGATACAGTACGTTCTTTTGCTAGCAAGTGCGACGTACTGAAGTCATGGCTTACTGTAAGCAATGCAAGATAAGCATTGAAAAGCGTTAGAACATTCTCTGAAGTTCACATGACTAGACACTACTATGTAGCATTGAAAGACATTTATTCGGATATATACTGTACTGTACTGTACATATGTACCGTTCAGCAAATGAAGAAATAGCTGCATTGTTGAGGCCGCAATACAGTACAGTAAAGATCGAAATCGGTTGTCCATTTTTGACTCTCTTTAACTTATACCGCACGGACGTTTTTGACAGTAGCTTATGGCTTACACAGTAGGTGATAACCCTTGGCACAGTATTTGTGTACGTTTGCTGACAACTTATCATTGAACAAGTGCCAGATGTTACATACCAACAAATATGCTTAAAATTACGCGCCAAAAGTGGCTCATCCTTCAAGAGGCAGATGTTTAACCTAATCATAACAGTCTTACATTAACGAGCTAAATACACACATCGTCTAACTGTTGTTGAACAAGTGCTAGGGTATCACGTGTAAGCAGGGATGCTTAAGATTACGCAGCAAAATGGCGAACCCTTTAAGGGGCAGATTTTTACATCAGCATAATAATTTTACATTAATGAACTGCATATACGTAATATCTAACAACTGTAAGCTATCAGCAAGGAGTACATTATACTGTGCCAATAGTGACTAAAATACTGTGTAAGCCATACGCCCTCGTCAAAAACGTCCGTGCGGTATCAGTCAAAGAGATTCAAAAATGGACAACCGATTTTAATGTTTACTGTACAGTACAATACAGTCTTGTGCAAGATCGAAAAGCAAGCTTAAAGTTGACACATCCAGCAAAATGAAAGAGACAAGAACTGAAAGCATTGACATCAGTACAAGCTCACCAGATGATGAAGACGCATTTTGGTTACAGGAGACGAAGCCTGTCACCGCTACTCACCACCTCACTCATCTTCAGAAGGTTGCAGTTACCGCCCATCTCTCAACGGTCAATTTCATCTCCTGTGCAGCGAATGGCCTTGTGGTTATAGGTCTCCCCAAAATGGCAGAAGAGCTTAACCTCCCCGATAATCTCGCTTTCTGGCCTTCGTCAGTAGGAGGATTAACCACGGCATCAACTCTTTTACTTGCAGGATCAGTGGCTGACGTTTTAGGCCAACGAGTCATTAACCTGCTTGGATGTTTAATCAATGGAATATTGATGGTAGTTTGCGGCCTGATTCAGCAAGGAGAAAGCCTGATTGCTTTGAGGGCAGTTCAAGGCGTAGGACTTGCACTACATTACTCGACCTCCGTAGCTCTGGTCACCCGGGCTATACCACCAGGTAGAGAACGCAATGTTGCCTTCTCTTGTCTTGGCTTGAGCCAGCCATTAGGGTTCTCCTTCGGGCTCGTTACTGGCGGTCTTCTTGTCGAAACGATGGGATGGCGTTCAGGTTGGTATCTATACGGCAGCTCTACTTTGATGATATCCATTCTTAGCTATTGGATTGTACCAAAGGATTGTTATGATCTTGCTTTCGATTCCATAATCCAAAAGCTCAAAAGCAATGTCGACTGGGTTGGGGCTTTTCTTGCCTCAGCGGCAATGACATTGATATCGTATTATCTCATGTATGTCATTGAGCTTTCTGGTCTCCCCTTGAACTCAGCTTACGAAAGACTTAGGGTTATCAGCTCCAGCATCGAGAAAGGCAAGCAAGTGAAGAACATCGTGGCGCTCTGTTTAGGTATTATCTCCTTGCCGCTTTTTATTGGCTGGACGCATTACCGGACCATATGCAGAAAACCCCCTCTGATTCCTAACTCAATCTGGCTTAATGCTTCTTTCACTAGTATATGTGGTACCATATTCCTATCTTTCGCAGTTCTTAACTCTCTGGAGCTTTTTAGTAGTCTTTTGTGAGTTTATGAATAAAAGCAGGCCTTCATCGAGTCTCAAGACTGACGATTATACAGCTTCCAGGAGGTTCAGCTCCTGTCGGCTACAGAGGCAGCTATCAGGATACTGCCCAGTTTATTGATTGGAGTTGTCCTAAACCTCACAACCGGTCTTTTTGTCCACGTGGCCCCTATTCGTCTACTTACTATTTGCTGTTCTCTCTTTACCGCTGGTGCGCCGTTACTCATGGCTATCAATCAGCCAGATCGATCCTATTGGTATCATAGTTTCCCTGCTCAATTATTGATGCCTATATCCTGTGATATTACCTTCACTGTGGGACTCATAATCATCACCAACACATTTCCAGAAGATAAGCAGGCTGTGGCCGGAGCAGTCTTCAATACAGCAACTCAATCCGGAAACTCTTTCGGTTTAGCAACAATGCAAGTTGTTTCTACGTTGACCACAAAAAGCAGCAGCCACCTGGCACATGCCAGTGCTTTATGGGAAGGCTACAAAGCCAGCTTTTGGGTTATGACGGGTCTGATGATTCTTTGTGCAGCTGTCGGTGGAATTGGGCTGAAAAACGTGGGCAAAATTGGGCTGAAAGGAAATTAAAGAAGGACCTGTATGCTGTATGGGCCTGAAGATCCACGACGGGTAATGCGATTGGTCCCTAGGTGAAGAGATCAAGTTGGTCAGAGAGATCATTCGACTATGAGCTAGGACTCTGGGAGCAACAGAGGAATCATGAGATACATAGTCTCGACAACTAAGATGTGAGGGTGCGAAGCTTTAGTTATGTTGACAAACGAGGTATTTTCACCCAACCTGTTTTGGCATCACTGTCGAAAGGATGCTACCGTCCTACAGTGTCAAGTAATGAATAATCAATATATGAAGCATCAGTGTTCAAATATTGTGCATGGTACAGTATCTAGAAGCTATATGAATGTGGCACTTCTCTACTTGGTCTTTTCTTGATATCGAGAGGCAAGTCACACATTTACAGTAGTGGTCGAAATCGGTTGCCCATTCGCATATTCTCGTGATATTCAGCGCACGGACTATAGCAAGGTGTACATGCTAGTCGTAAGTGGCCTCGTGCAATATGAGTGATTTTCATATGTTGACACAACAGCACAGCGACGGGCGAAGTCAGGGCCAACCCAGCTTTCTAAATGGAGTTTCTAAGCATGAGCTATGTCATAAATATCAATTTCTTGGCTAAATTCTCGCTAGTATGGTAGCACCGTTGTATGGATATACAATTCATTGTCCTTCAAACCACAACGCGGACAATAGCTCGGGGAATGGTTTGGACTGCTGAGGCCAGAAGAGCGGCAGCAATTAGGACACTCAAATCTTCTGGTTTCCGGTCTTCGTTTGCTGTACAGAAAGCAAGCAGGATCAAATCCAAAATCGTTCACATTCCTCAATGATTCACAAAACCCTGTTTGAGTTTTTAGGCTCTCAAAACTTTGGAAAGCAATTTCAACAATTGGATCCCTCAGTCCCATATCTTCTGAGGGCGTGGTGGCATACACCAAAGTGATCGCAGTTGGGAAGTCATCTGTATTCCAGCATGATTCAACTGCGGCACGGAACTTGCCTGCGACACATATTTTGAGAGCTTTGATGTCATATTTGTCACCGATTTGGTATACCTGAGCATGGAAGATCATAGCAGAGGTATCGGCTACCGGTTCATAGTTGAAATAGTATATGAAAGTTATCATAGCTTCGACCACATCGGGATCAAAATCTGTGATATCTATCACTCTTCCTGAACTCTCCTTGGGCTTGTCAGCTTCGCCTACCAATGAAATTGCTTTCACGAACCTTCCATGGCCCACCTAGCTGCTTGGCAAAATATTCAGAGTGCGAGAAGAGAACGACGCTATGAACAGCAAATTCTTGACTCCCACGTCGAATCACAGCATCAGACAGAAATTGGTTATTAAAAAATATGTTCAGCCAATTAGCATTGGCAAATGGGTGGTCTTGAACAATGTACTTCGATAGAGATGTTACAAACACCTTGAACGACGACGACTCCATCTTTGACCGAAGAGCTGATGATATCTGTACCGGAATTCGGGGGAAGAAATATCTTTACTCTTTGGTGGCAGAATTACATCATACAGCGCACTGCGGGTCAACAGTCCTTCAGGCGGGTAGCCGGGCCAATCAATTAAGTGTACGACTCAATCAAAGCTCAAGATCACTGTCTGACATGCATACTGTGCAAATAGTTATAATATACTGTACGATGAGAACGCCCCGTCAAAAATGTCCGCGCCGTATAAATTAAAGAGTGTCCCGAAGGGACGGCCGATTTCGTATTTCACTGTACTGTATTTCGGATGGTCGTCGGAATATATTATGACAGGCACCAAAACCTCACCAGTTTTTGGTATAGTAAGTTGATTTGATTTTTGGAATGGTACATACGGGTAAACTGGAATAAAAGACGCACTGTGCAAACAAGGGTTTCCTCAGTTGCACACGTTTTCTTCGTGTAATATTGTATTCTTTACATACCTTTTGCTCCGAAATGTACAGTAATTGTCTGACATAGTGAAAGGTCAGCATCCGCAAGCTGATCGTGATGAAGATAATGCAACAGGGGAGGGCTAGTGACACAAAAAGGAAATTGGATGTTGCTTACCGCTGGCATTCCATGCACCATCGTAAGCTAGATGGACCTCGTCCTTTTCCTGGATGTATATCACAATATGCCGACTTTCTTACAGCTATAAGCAGTCGTTTTGGACGACTGTAAGCCATGGCAGTATGACTACATTCCAAATACTGTAAGAGCCACACTAGCCACAAATGGCCCATGCTAGGAACCTTTTCTTAAAAAGCCAAGGCGGCCTCTGATTTCGGCCGGCACTGTACAAAACAAAATATGCCGACTTACGTCCATAAGCGGCCATTTTGGATGACAGTAAGCGATGATAGCAGCCACTACTAGGAGGGAGGTGGGGCAAGTGATTACAGTATCGAGATAACATAGACACACTGGATGTAGCCACATTAGCCATGATGATCCGTGCACAGAAACATTTTATAGAAAGCCAGGGCGGCCTCTGATTTCGGCCAGCACTGTACGCTATACGATGAAGAGGAAAACACCCCATCCACATGACGGACTTCAGGCTCCTACTGCTCAGTCAAGCATCCAACACCCACAGTCTCGACTTAGACACTATGGATTCTATCAAAGCAAAGAGCTCGTGACGATCGGACAGGAAATCTTACAAAAGATCATTTCAATCAGATTCAAAGGAAGCCGTTTCTCCTTTGACATCGCCCAGAGAACAAAGGATGGGGAGATGAGTTTAGTTATTGTTAGAGCCCTAAAGCATTTCTCCCGTGGCCGCGCCAACATCCACGAGTTGCTTAAGTCAATCAACAAGAGAAATCACAGGTATTTTGTCAATATCAAAGCTCTTTCTCCTTCGAATCACTTTACCTCTGTAATCTACGAGTATCTACCTGTCTCGCTAGCAGAGCTCTCTGGCGACCCTGAGCTCGGCCAGCCAGACCTAGCAGCAATTCTTGCTCAAGTATGTTCGGAGAAGCCGAGCCACCTGAATGATCTCCACGGTTAACCAAGCGAGTCAGATTCTAAAAGGGCTCAGCCACATCCATGAGAATTCTCTCACATACTTCGAGATGAGGAGCAGTAACATTCTCATTGACTTTTGTGGTGTTATAAAGCTATGTGAGTTCCTCTTAAATGTGCAATCTATGCAAGTCTCGTAGAGCCGTCGGGGTGCGCTGGCTAATGCTAGAGCTGTAGGGTTCACTGAATTTGATAACTTGACTTTAGATATTGTACGTGATCTTAAATCTCTAGGTAATATTACTCAAGCTCTTATGCAAGGCTACGAGAATATACCACCTAAGATCGATGACATCGCTCGCTGGAGCGAGGAATGCCAAACCTTCTTTTTCTTAATTATATCTGCCACTGAGATAGATGCAGTGAGACAAGTATGATACTAACCTAGAGGTCACTAACCGGCGCTAATGCTCTATAGCATCCTTTTCTGATGGATTTTAGTGGACATGATCTAGGTCGGTTAGCGATGCGTGCCCTCTATCGGACCTGCTGGGATTATGGCTATTCGAGGAATACTGAGAACGAGCTTTAAGTTTCCTTTGTTCTAGGTTACTGTAAACATCGAAATCGGCTGCCTATTTTTTTGTTTTTTGTTTTTTTGGCGATCTTCAACTCATACCACATTGAGGTTTTTGTTGGGGTTTATGGCTTAGACAGTAATTTGCTTCTATTGGCACGGTGTTTGTATACCCTTACCCTTTTGCTGACAGCCTAAATGTTTAAATTTAAGGTCAATCTCAAGATCCCCGATAACTTAACCTGCCTCAGTAATACACATGGTAAACAGCTGGACGACAAAAGCTTTGACTTCAATCAGACTCCTCCCATGTCTACGTACCCCTTGGCTTTCGTTATCGGCGACCTCGAATGTCATACAAACACAAGCTTCAGAGTTCCAGTTCATATCTGGCTCACTTCAGACCAGAACCTGTCCCATGCCAGATTCGCGGGACAGATAGTTGCTCAAAGTCTGAGTTATTATGAAGAAGAGCTTTCGTGTGAGTACCCTCTGTCAAAGTTGGATGTGGTTGCTGTTGCCAATTTCGAGCATGTGCTGTGGGACGAAGAAACACACGATCTTTTCACAAAGGCTTGCATTGTTTACGTACTAGACCATGAGATGGTTCATCAGTGGCTTGGAAACTTTGTTACATGGGCTTCGTGGAAGGACTGGTGGTTAAAGGAGGGTCTTGCCACCTTGTTCGCCAATGAGCGCTGTGCTCAACTATCCCAAGAGTTGGGCCTCACTGAAAGCCCTTATCCTCTCCGTGTGGCGCCTGATCTCCGCCATGTTATTCCAGACTGGGCTCATCCGGTCAAGGTTCCTGTTACGTCCCCACACGAGTTCTATAAAAACATCACTTTAGAGCTCTATCTGCGCAGTCAGTATATACTGAGCGGGGTTCAGACCCATGTTACTCCTCAAAAGTTCCGACAAGGAATTCGGAATATTATTGCGAAATATGGTTTTGGCACCGTGTGTGCGCATCAGTTCTGGGAAGCACTGGAACAGCTTGGCTGCGCAAAGGCCGGATACGCTGCGAATTTCTGGGCCGAAACTGGCGGCTACTGCGTTGTTGAAGTCACCGAAGATGATACCAAAGGTACCATTCGGGTAAAACAAAGGCCATTTTATCGAACTGCGAGTAAAATAGAGGATAGGATCATTGGCCCTCTTTTCATGACGATTCAAACAACCAACGGAGTTCAGTCCCATCTCATTGATGGGATAGCTGATCATGTGGACTTGTCCTTCTACAAACTCAACGTCAATAACGTCGCCCCCTACTACACTTTATATACGGAGAAAAGACTTTTAGAGTTTGCAAGGCAGTACGGTGAGGGTCTGATAGACGAAAATGGGATGTTGGGTCTAATTACCGAGACTACTGTCCTCACCGATGCTGGGTACCAAAACTCAAGAACCTTATCATTACTCAAAAAAGCGTACTACCACGTCGACGAGTCTGTGATTGAAATGGGAAATGAATCTCTTCAGGATTTCTGAAAGTCCTAGATGTTTGAATGAGAAAAGGCCGAGGCCGAGAGATCTACTAAGGAAAAGCAAACAACCAAAGGTGAGGATGCTGAGATATCGAAGAGGTCGAAGCATGGTGGCCGCCAAGCTCTCGACACAGAAGACGGTTCGAATTGATTGTGGACCTGCTAATTGACGGGGACCACGCACACTATGCTGCCGTCTGAGAAGAGTGCAAAGGGCTTCACGCCAATGACCACAGGCTTGCAGTTGTAGCTTTCTTTCAAAGCTGATTTATCACAATATCTAGAAATAATACAGGGATGGATTGAAACACGCGCGAGAATGTACCCTTCGGAATTTATATCATAAAAGAGAGAGTCTAACGGCAAAATAAAGTCTGACCAGCCTCGTGAGCCTCTAGCAGTGTTTCATTTCACAAGGCATGATGTGAACTCTTATATCGCTCACGGAATCCAGGCCATCCATGTTGACTATATACAGAGCGGTTACCGATAATCTTCATATGCTAAAACCTTGATACTGGCAGTTCCTTTCCCAATCTCCACGGTCGGTATTGGCTCCAGAGTGTCAGTCACCAAACGTCGAAGCTGGCAAACAAAGGCAATGAATTCGCATAAAGTGCCGGAACAATCCATATCCTCAACCTCGCCCCACGGAAGCTGTTCTTGTTGCCTATCCCCAGGGACTACATCATCGACCAGTACCTCTGTAAGTCGGAAGCTGTCTGTCTCAAATACCTTGGCCTCTACCCTGTCGAGGTCCTTTTTTGATGGTGCCCAATGTTTTCGCTTCAGTCGGTAGTTGATGAGCCATAACGTTTCGAGCCCTCCAAATCTTGCACCATATACGATGTAACAACATAAAGAGTCAAGGCTCCTGATCCAGTGCGACTCGTGCAAGCTTGTAGCCCAAATTTCCTGAAATTCCCAGCCCACGTTTCGTATTTGTAAAGGGACCGGTGCTGTGCCCACTGGAATGATCTCGTCAAACAAGGTCCAGCCAAACATGTCAGAATCATCAAGCTGGAGGATGAAGAGATCCTGGCTTGGCGATACGATAATGCGACTCCGATGGGGTAGGCTATTCTTTGATCCAGTAGACTCATTTAAAAGTCTACAATCCCTTCTCATCTGGATGGTCACGGGCTTGTAGGGACCGAGCTTATCTCTCATGGTGCGGCGTGACTGCCTGCAGGTATCCCAGAGACCCCAGTCAATCAGATACGTCGAAGGGTTGTTTGTGGCCCACGCGGCCGTAGATTTTAGCTGCTCGGGGGGTATGGGACAGTCAGGCTTTGGGCCAAAAGCCCACTTGGGAGCTGTGAGATGGCACGTGTCAGCCCAAGACACTTTCGCATCGCGCTCTGGTGATTCATCCTCGCAACCGCTGCTTAGGCTGAAGATTTGTATACCGGGCTTCGCAGGCCGAACTGCAGCACTCCATATTTCCGTTTGTAGCTCTGCCGGAAGACTTCCGAAGTGTTGGAACGAATGACGCATGTCTCTTCGTCGTAGGGAGGCTCTCATGGGAGGGATGTAAAGGAATGATTTGGCTTGTTAGCACAGTTATGGATCATGCAGACGAGAGTTTTCATATGTTTCCGTTCCTCCTCACCAGAGTCGCTTAGTACACAGCATTACTAAGAGTAGACGAAGAATGCCCTGCTCATGCTATCCAGCATTTTCCCCTGGCACATTAGGTATTACGGAGTAAGCACCTTGATAAAAAGAACCATCCCATGGGAGAAATAAGCGCTTACATAGCAGGCATATTAATAACTAAGAAATCTACCAAGGTAAGCATCCGATTTTATACCTAAAGGTGGACAAGCAACAGAATGTATGACGTCACCAGATTTAGCGTTCAAGATGTTAATTAGGACTAAACTTCTCCAGAATACACTGCAGAGATGCATTAATAGATACTGTATAGTACAGTACATATCTGTGAGATCAACTACATACTGTGACAAAAGTAATTAATCAAAGTCAACATTAGTGACAACGTAAGGGTGCGACTCGGATTCGGGATGAGTGATATTCTTCGCGGTAAGAGATTAAAGACGCTTCCAGTGTATCCTTGGGACAGCGTCTTCGGATGCCCAGTGCTGTACACCATCTAAAGGCATCCATATCGAGGTGCTCTAATAGTTACTGTCCTGCTTTGGCCGATATCCGGTGCCTGAATCTATTGAATGCTGTATAGATGATACTTCTTCTGACTTCATGTTCTAGATCGTCAGAGAGCGTTTATGTAAGTAAGACTCGTGATTAAGAAACAACTGCTGTATTCCCCTAATTTCAATCTCATCAATTACCTGTTTCGTTCTCTTGAAAACCGCACTAGGAAGAGGAGCAGTACTGTGCTATACGATTAGTCGAGGAGAGGACAGGCATGACATAGGGGCAGAGGAAGAAGGCTTACAGTGCTTAGCCATGCCCAAGGTACACAAAAAGCTAGTAAAAATTTGCTACGTCCACCATTAAATAATGTACAGTTGCTTGGGTCAGTAAAGAATTGTTTCTCATAATAATCTAATCGTTCGCCATGAGACAAGTCGCTGATCATACCATCCATGCCCGAAAGCCTCACATATTCATTGTGCAAACCTATGAGATCGGCCTCCATGAGTCGAGAAATTCAAGAAACGAGGCATAATGCAGACCAAGTCCAATCAGTCGAGATTCTCATGGATGATAAATCTGAATCATTTACTAACGGGTTTGACTAGGACGAATGGCTTTCCGAGGATATGCAAGCTATGTCAGGGTGTGACTTAACGGAGCGCATAGCTAGCATCGACGAAGAAGCAAGAACTCTTAAAAAGAAGCTTGCGGAGTTAGAGAAAGAACAGTGTATTACTGACAGCGACCCCGAGTCGCCTTCCAAATCGAAACGCAACGTACCAACAACCTCCGAGCCCGGCCACGTTTCAGCAACTCGTCTTGTTAATAATGAGAGTCAAAATTATCCACAATCAGCTGACTACCGAAGCATTTTCATAGGCAGAATTGGGCCTTGTGCTTTGCCTCGAGAGATTTCAGATTGTTTCAAGGAGTGCGGAGAGATCAAGAGGATTACAATCGTTCGTGACAGGCATACCCAAACACCCAAAGGGTATGTTTCCCGAAAAAGCGACTTCTTTCATCAACATGAAGCTGATTCAGATCATCTAAGTTATGCTTTCCTTGAGTTTGTCAACGAGACTTCTGTTGAAAAGGCTCTAGAACTAGAGAACGTAACCTTCAAAGAAAGGTCGTTGGTGATTCGGCGAAAGAGAACCAACTACCCCGGACTTGGTTGGCCACGGAGCTCGTTGAGGAGGTCCTATGAGAGACGTCGTAGATACGTGCGTGGGGGAATATAAGCTAGAGTGTTAAACAGTGCCGTTAAATAATATCAAAGCTATATTAAATGTGCTGTTGCTGTACATATAGCTGTTTCAAGCCTTGACTTATCATAACACACAATGCGCTGCTAGAATAAGATGGACGGCTCAATGTCAATCACTTTGGAGACTTCCTAACGTATTTCTTTCGGAATAGATATAGAGGTTACCCATCCGCGAAAGCCCCTTTCAGATGGCCAAGCCAGAAAAGGTTGCTTCTGGAAATTTCAAAGGTACTGCACATCTTTCTGAATTTGTTTTTTTCTTTCTCTGTTTTTTTCTTTTTCACTTAACCGTGCCATCACGCTATATCTACTTACACATACGACATAGAGACTACTCAACGTTTTGATTGTAAGAGCTTTGAGATAGTGTATCTCTTTTCTATTTGGTACCACTCGCTAGTCTTCTACAGCTTTGCGCGTATAACCATAGTCTATATCCAGTTAACCAAGGTCGCCCAAGACTCACGATCTAAACAATAGCGTACCCAGCAACCGCAGCCCCAATAGCGACCATAACTGCAAAAACACAACCATGCCCAACAAAATCCACTGTACTGTTGTTTTCAAAGTCGAGGCCATCACCACTACCATTCAAGGCAGTTTCTATGCCATTCTTCGCGCTGTCAATACGAGAGCTCATGTGGCCAATTGCTGTTGTAGCCCAGTCCTTGGCATTCTCGACTGCCGTACTAGCATGAGATATCTTCCCTTCCACTGCTGTTCTAGCTTGGGAAACCTTTCCCTCGACCCAGTTATCTGTTAGATCGTGGCTCGTGACTTCTGCAGAGGATAGTAAGTCGTCGATAAGGCCACGGTCCATGACAGGAGCAAATTCTGGTTTAGTAGTGACTGTTGGTATTTCATGTTGTGCAAGGTGTAAAGTTCGATCAGCTTCGCTTGTCGCACTTTTGGAGGAGAGCAAGTCAGTGAACATCAGAGAATGTGCTCCATAGGGGGTTTTGGTAAGGAGACTTACTCGCTCTGTAAGGCAGGAACGATAGCCGAGGCTAACAGGGAAACCATGACAGTGCGCATATCTAGATGGTCTTTGCGCTTAGAAATTAGATCTCGATCATGTGTCAATACTGAATAAGTACAGTATCGAAGGGTGTACAGTAAATGAAGTAAATAGTTGGGCTATTTATCTATGGACTGAATCTTGTTAATGAAGTTAGTGGTGCCTATTCTTTCTGGCGTTCATAGAAAAATGGGACAAATTATTCTGCTGTCTGAACCGTAAGCCATATCAATGGGGTGGACACACAACTGTTCAGGTATTTTGTCGACATACGATATAGCACTGTATTCACGACGGAGCTATAATCGTTATAGGTGTCTCATGGACTGCTTACGCCTGTGAAATGATGGTATCTATACGCCCATGGCACTTGCTTTTCCAAGGCGGTGACATTGTAGACCTCGCCAGCTGTCCATCCGCATGCTGGCTTTACCTTCTAGCGCACGGACGAGGCTTATAGGCTGCATATAATAATCGCTGATTTTACATACTGTAAAGATTGATATCGGTTATCCATTTTCGACTCTCTTTGACTTATACCGCATGGACGTTTTTGAAAGCGGCGTATTGCTTACACAGTATCTATGTACTCCTTGCTGACAGCTTACATGCAATATTACCTCTCAATGCCGACCTTCCTTATACCGTCAAGAAATGGACGCTACATCATGGCCTCTATATACCATGGTCAGCATCAGATAGCCAAGGCGCCATTTTGGGTCGTCAGTAAGCTGCGGCTTATTCGGGATGTCTTGGGCGGATGAAAGTTTATTAATGTCATTGCCAGCTGCAATTATCAGCTTTTGGAAGCATTATGACGTGTCAGCATTTTCAGTGCAAATTTCATTTCTGACAGTTGACGGTGCGGGCATTGTAGTATTCCTGCAGTTGAGCAGACTTCAGACAACCTGACTTTTCGTAATCCGAAACTACATTTGCGGCTACAACCAATTAATTCTTAGAAGACTAGCAACTTTTATGCCTTGGTCTCTTTGTTGTTGTTGGCAATTTAAACCTCATCGCAAATTATTCAGCATGTTTAAACCTGTTGCTCTTGAAGACGTTGCTGGCGGAAGCGCAAAGGCTACCCACCTCTGTGTTTTAGTTCACGGCGTAAGCACCATCCCCTGACGATCGATCATTCTACGTCATGCAGCGCTGATCATAGAAATAGCTTTGGGGAAACCCAAGTCATATGCGTAAT
The DNA here is from genome assembly GCA_002234255.1 of Fusarium sp. Na10. NCBI lineage: Eukaryota > Fungi > Ascomycota > Sordariomycetes > Hypocreales > Nectriaceae > Fusarium > Fusarium sp. Na10. The sequence continues at coordinate 43,818 of NJCS01000875.1, forward strand.
GTTGCTAAGGCTTTGCGCGACGAATATTCCGAAGAATTATTATATATCCTCCCTGCCGAGAAAAACTGCGGCAACTTCACATACGATGGCATTGAGCTTGGTGGCGAGCGCGTGTGCGCTGAGATCGAGGACAGGTTGCGCAGCATTGAAGAGCAAGGAGGCAAGATCACCAAGTTGAGTATTGCAGGATATTCGCTCGGTGGTCTGGTTTCGCGATATGCGGTTGGTTTGCTTTATGCGAAAGGAATTCTTAGTAATCTCGAATGCATGGCAAGTCGCAGTCAGGGGAATAGTAGTAGGAAACGATTCGATGAACTGACAATCCCGTCAGAATTTTACCACATTTGCATCCCCCCATCTCGGAGTGAGAACGCCACTTAAAGGATGGCTCAACAACCTCTGGAACGTCCTCGGCGCCCGAGCGCTATCAATGTCAGGTCGCCAACTTTTCATCATCGATAAATTCCGTGACACCAACCGACCTCTTCTCGCCGTGCTCGCCGATCCAGATTCTATCTTCATGTCTGGTCTCAAGAAGTTTAAGCGCCGCACACTGTACACCAATATCGCCAACGATCCAAGCGTGCTGCACTACACATCCGCCATTACCAAACATGATCCTTATACAGACCTTGAAAAGGTCAATCTCAACTATCTTAAGGGATATGAGGGTGTGATTCTTGACCCTGACCATCCTATTGCGCTTCGACCGAAACTTCAACAAGACGGCCTACTGACAGACTACAAAGCCCTCAAGAAGTGGGTCAAGAGCATCCCGTTTATGGTGACAGTCAGTGTCATAATGCCGATCGGTTTTGCTGTCTTCCTTGTCTACTCAGCCGTCCAAACAGTCAGAAGTGCCAGCCGAATCAAGGCGCATGAGTCAGGAGAGGCTGGGTTGAAGATCGAGCAGTACCGCACGCCCCTACGGATTAAGGAGATTCGAGAAGAAGTCGAGCAATCTTACGAGGTCCTCAGCAGCTCACAGAACCAGCAATATTTGTCAGTGTCAGATTCGGAAGATGATCTGGCATATGATGTTGAGGATAGCAAGGCGCTGAAGAAGGAGCGTAGAATGTCGACTCCTCGACAGCCTACGCTTGCGCTGGCTCCTGATCAGTTCGAGATGATTGAGAACCTGGATGCAGCTGGTTGGCGCAAGTTTCCCGTTCACATTCAGAAACATCGACATAGTCACGCGGCTATTGTGGTGCGCATGGATAAGGAGAGTTTCGCCGATGGTTGGGTTGTTTTGAAGCACTTTGCTGGGAGTGAGTTCCTCTCGTAGGGGGAACGTTCTATAACAACAGATTACAATGTATTTATGCGCAATGCATTTGCGAGGCGTTGGAAATATCTCTTGATCAGATGGCATATGTGGATAGAATTGGAGTTTTTACAAAATGCCTTTTATTAGACACAGGCAAGGAAACCTTGAGGACATGTTAGCGAGTTTAGCGAGGACGCTTGTCAATTTATGGGGAAACGATGATTTATTTAATCTACATAACCAATTTCTAGGCAAACAGTAGACCTAACATTGAGATGTTAATTTCCATGTATGCTACCTCCTTGTGCAGACTAAGTGACATTCATTCGTCATACACCTACACGGTAGCATCGTTAGTCCTTAAACTGTCGTCATTTCACCGAGCTTTGATGTTGTAGTCTGATGGCGCTGTGATACAGCATCATGTCTTAATCTTCACATTCTCTTCCCAGATAGATCAACCCTTCATCACAAACCAATCGGAAACTTGTGAGTTGCGCGATCAAGAAGCTCTTAGTTGGCTAAAACGACTTCGATCCGCCGATTGCTCGTGCTTTGGCCTCCACTTCCTTCTAAGTTCCTCCTCTTTTTCTTCTTCCACAGCGGAGAAAGAAGCCCGGTCCAGTCGAGTACGAGTCCCGACTGCTGCTATTGCCAAAGTCTCGTGCTGCTTGCTCTGCTCAGATCCAAACAACGAATTTCGACTGGTGCTCGGCTGAGACTACCTACTCAGGGCTGGGATGATATGGAGCATCAGCGCGGGACTACCGGCTAGAGGGAGCGGAGAATAAGCACCGCCCCAGCCTGGTTTGGCTAGTAGAAGACATCTCACTCCCTTGAACTATGGGCAACTTACGTGTGTGTGCTTCCCCTGATAGTTTGCGATAAGAATCGAATAGTAGAAGGCAGAAAACGATAGATAGAGCTCTCATATAGAATACATTGATGTCCGCAACTCAATTGCACGCCTTTATACTTCACGTGCTCGCTTGGCTCCTCCATTGGCCTCTGAGTCTTCCCGTGGTCGCTTATTCTTAGGTTGGATATCATCCTCCCGCCCAACCGTGCAGCTTGATTCGCGGCTCAAACTGGCTCCTCCATCAACTTCCGGATCATTTCGCAGTTCATCGTTATCAACGTCATCCCAACCAACCGTACAGCTTATTTCGCGACTTAAAATGACTCCTCCACCAACTTCCGGATCATCTCGCAGTTGCTCGTTATCGAGCTGGGCATCATTATACTCCCCTGGAATACAGCTTGGTTCGCGGCTCGAATTCAAGATAGTTGGTGAAGGACACGGTCCTGACTCCTTGAACTTCTTTGCCAAGTACGTCTTCTTCTCCCTCAGTGCAATATCCTCATAACTAAATTTCTCACTGCCAAATCTGATCCATGGATTGGCTCCATTCTTAAGAAGAAACTCGATAGTGACCCAAGCGTGTTCTTCAACCTGTTCCCCAAGTATAGCATAGACGATTGGCGTTGCAGATGACGCATCAGTAACGTCAGCTCTGGCGCCAAAACAGTGAATATATCTCTGTATATTGGAGTTGATCCCTGACCAGGCAGCGCCATGTAAACCATTGGCAGAGGATTCCCGTCCCGGGTTTGCATGATAACTTTCAAGGATAGTCGCTATTTCTGTATGCCCCTGACTGTTGGCTAAGAATAAGGCACAGTCCAGTTCTCTTTGTATATAGTCCTGGTAAGATTTGTGCATATCCCTAATCATCTCAGGATCATTTTGGATTGCAGCGACACATAGCGAGGAGAGCATCGCCGGACGAGAGTATTCTGGGTCATGCTGGCGGGAAAGGAAGGCACCGAGGGGGTCCAAAGAGGGGGGATCGTCCACTCTATATAGGACAAATGCAGGATCGATTATGGTCAAGTCGTCAGAATGTGTGTTTGAGGGCATTGTTTTGAACTGAGGTTTTGGATAAATAGCGATGTATGAAGATGTCCGGGATGAACTGAGCTGCCTTGTGATAGGGCGATGCTGATGAAGAAAGAAGTTGGGGGAGAGTTAGAAACGGGGAAGACGACCCTTAAGTACTCTGCTGGATAGGATAACATGACTAACCATACAAGAGATAGTGTATGTCTCTTCGTCTTTTACATGGTCAGCTGAAATGTATCTCGTACCATATTGGTAGTGAACCCACCAATGATGACGTGTCTTGTTTGCCAACTGCTGCATCAAAGCATGCGGATTGGATGTTAATGGTAGTGCAAGGTCAATCTGAGGTTAGTTAAAGATAGAGCGCTTATAAATGTGTAAAAAGGGGGCTTGCCGGTTCAGAGACATGCCCAACAACACCAGAACGGCACTCCTATTGGGAATACTCACTGCCTCCTGGCTGAAAATTTGGTCAACCACATGCAGGCTACCACCATAGCCTGTGTAAGAGCCTAGAACGTATTCAGTCCATTCCATTGATTCATTGGTTAGATAAAGTTATGGGCGGCCTGTGAGGAAACTGACCGGGGCGACTGCCGTTTCCAGCATCAGCTGTGTATGCCTAGCCACGGTTGGGCTAACAACCTCTCAACAGGAGTAGGTTCTACACTTGAGCCCGAGGATTGTAGGTTGGGCTTATGCTCCATATGTAAGGGCAATGGGAAAGAGACATGACACGGTAAATTGAAGCAGTGGGCAACAGTTCTTTCAGAGTAGCACGGACTCGACTTTATACAATATGAACATGATCTCAGTCTGTGACTGATCGGTATTTATCTTTGAGCCAATGTACCAGATCCACACTTTTCCTCATTGCCCTGGCTAGGTCGGCACATGTCCAATGGTATTGCCATATCCCCTGAGTATCCAAAGCATCCCTATCTAGTTCAAGGAGCACCAAGAGAACCTCCTTTACTTGTTCATCATCTAGATAGAGTGCGTGAATGGCGGGTGGGACTGAATCCACATCACTAATACCTGATAAACGAAACTTCTGATAGAGGAGCCGGATACACTGGCTCTGGCCGTTTCTTGCGGCAATGTGCGCTGTAACTAGGGTATTTCCGGATTCATCTCTCTCAGCACCTCTGTCTCTAAGGTGTTTGATAATGCTAGAGTTTCCTTGAAGGCAAGCTAGGGAGAGAGCTGCAAGAGATCGTAACTATAAGTACAGAGAAGGAATTGTTAGTATAGTTGTGGTGTCAGCTACCAATGACACATACTTTTGATGCATATATATAGGATAAGGCTACTTATAGTGAAACTGATTGAAATACTGGCGGCAGATCTAAATACTGTTGAAAAGGTCATCAACTTGGCGCTACAGAAGAACGGAACCAGCCTCCAGAGTAATTCACGTTATTTGAATGAATTCGGAAAGACTTTTTCTGCCAATCATTCCCGCGGTAGACCCTCGAAGGACGATTTATTCTGGCCCCCATCACAAGTTACCAATGCGCAACTCTCTAATCCTGCGACGCGCATCCTTATAAATACAAAAGAAGCGACACTTGTCTCATGTGTTGTTAATAGGGGGACAATGTACTACTTTGGAGCACCTTCTTCCCGCAAGAGCCGGGCACGACAGTAAACCATCCCGGAGGTACAAAGGGTTCATGGCAGAGATGTTTCCTGACAGGTTACTTCGTAGCAGATCGAGGGGAGGCAGCCACAAGTGGGAAATCCTGGAGGACAGCACAGCAAGCAGCAGAACACAATAGCATGGAAACTTTCGCAACTGCTCAGCCTATTAAGGACTGGCCATCCGACGTTTGACATAGTATGTATTTCGGTCGTAATTTCAGTAGTATACAGGGACAGACTCAGTCTTGGGACAGACCCAGAGCCTGCAGTGTAGCGGGGACCCTGGGGTAATCGGCCGTCGGAAACATCGATGGACATAGGATATCTGTTGGCAGTCATTTTTGTACGGCTTTTTCGACTAGTGCTAAGCTCAGCCACTGCCTAAGGCAGTAAATCTACTTTGTTGCTTCTTCATTTCCTGTTGTCTAGCTTTTCCAAGATGGCAGCTACATCTGGCACCACGTCAAGGATCGTTCTGTAGCGAAAACTTGAAAGGTTGGCACAACATTGATCCAGACTGAAATGTCCCGTGTTTTGAATTTTGTTCAAATATTGGTCAAGGTGACATATGGCGTCATTCAGTAGGCTAGCCTACACACCCTGCACCAGTAAACCCAGAGTGAGCATGTGCGCTGCAGGAGGCCGACCGTATGCATCCTGCGAAATGCTGGCTGTTAAAGGATTAATAAAGCTTACCAAAAAACATTTCTGTGAACGTTCAATTCTTTATTCCTCTATGGCGGTAGCCTATCTACTCCTGAAAAATTGCATTGCGCTCGATCTATACTTTAGGATATGAGGAAGAAGCATCGGGCTGAAGGGTCGTTGCTGCCACCCCACCTCCAGAGTCTCCGCTACCATTGCCACTCGCGACAGCTGAAGATCTGAAAGCTATCGTTCAATACGTTGTTTGTCCAGGCACTCTGCACCCTCTGAAGATGGCATCCAAAGGACTAGAGGAATTCCTCTCCTCTTTAAAAGAGTACAGTGTGCTACTTGATCATAAGTTGCCTCTCCTAACACCCTGCTAGGTACTACAACAAGGATGCCCTCTCCGATGTTACGATCACCTGTAATGGTCAAGAGTTCAAGGCTCACAGGGTGATCATATCTGCCCACTCAAAGTGTTTCGCCAAGGCACTGAATGGTGACTGGAAGGTATGGCAGACTCCCCACGTTCGCTTAAAACAAGAGCTTGCCGCTTATAGTGTTAAAGGAAAGTTCTGAGAGGCAAA
>NJCS01000882.1:0-11072 GCA_002234255.1 Fusarium sp. Na10
TGCAGAGTAATCCAAGTCTATTATGTACATTTGGTGGTCACCATTTCTAAAGGTGTTCAAGGTTCTGAGTTATCAAATAATCCTAACGCTTTTGGCTGTTTTCCTCTCACATATCCAAAATTGGATGTAATGCTGAGGTTGACACATTATACTGGTCCCGGCTATCAATGGACGTTGTCTTTCAATATCTTTGCTCGACATCGTTGACTTTTTCTTGACACTCGATCGCTTCCCATTCGCCTTTGTTTTATAGAACACCGTTTCAGAAGCTCATCCTTTCACTTTATCCAACGTCAGTCCAGTCGGCAACTGCTATATCTTCTCAATTGGTAGCGCTGGATCACTGGATACGCGCTCAAAGTACTTCCTAGTTCAAACTGTGGAATCAGGGAAGCGTTCTTTGACATTGGCTCCTGTCTGTGTCCACCTGTACTTTGTTTGTCGGTGTCACCACTCTGCATCTGTTTGCCGCTTGCGAAAAACGTCTTCTGCTCGACGCCAGACTGATCGCGCGGTCTAGCTAAGTTGATTTTCCAAGCACTTTGACGATTTGGCTGTTTCAATCGCTGCATCATGCTGTTGTTACACGAATATTTTCGGTTGTTGAAAGAGTACACTTTACAACACTCGGTACTCCTGTCGACGTGCCTTATTCTCCTGCTTCTCCTAGCTTATACCGCACTTTCGGTCGCAACTCAAAATGATAATGTCCCTAGGAGTCCTCCAAAACCTCGGTTTTTCTCTCGAAGACTGGAACATCTTCTGATTTATATCCTTTGGCCCGAGAGGTTCATCCGGAAGCTTGTGTATGTTGCACGAACTTTGTTTTTACGCGTTCATTCTTCTTCCTTTTCCACATTTACTCTCCCTTTCGTCACCCAGTGCCCCATTTCCCTCCACTTTGGCGCAAACTAGGGGGCATTTCGTATGCTCCCTGAGCTATGTCTGAAAGAATGGTATCGAGAGCTGACAAAATGCGACCCTTGAGTCTTTTATCCCCTACCTTCTTCCGGGTCTGTTCATGTCACCCGGTACCGATCTGTGATCTGACGCATCTCAAGTGTTGACCTGCACGAAGCGCCAGGCCATATACGGCTATTGGGAAGAGAGATATACTTAGCAATGCCTGGCAAGCAGATCGAGGGCTTGTTCAGATATTCGCGTGGACTGGTACCGACCCCTAGCCTCTTCGACGCTCTATCCATCTTTTTTGGTCTCTCGGAAGAAGACCTCAAGGTGTTCAACCACGATCGAATCTCAGAATACGAATCCACAGTTAGTTTTAACACGGACCATCCTGATACATCCAGGCGGATCATTGAGCATCAGAAACAAGATTTCGCCGTTTATCTGCAAGGGAAAAACTTATCATTGATACTGGAAAGATTCATGAACAACTTCGAGGCGGAGCTTTCCCGAGATGCTCGTATCGGCGACGACTGGGTCAAAATCCCCGATTTATTCAGCTTCGTATCAAGGCTCATATTTCGGGCTAATCTTGAGGCCTTGTATGGGGAGAAAATCCTACAAATTTGCCCTAGCTTCGGCGAAGACTTTTGGGCCTTCTATGAGGGGTTCTCGGGTATTTCTAAAGGACTTCCACGATGGATCATACCGTCCAACTATAGAGCACGCGACAAGATGCATGAGAACTTTGACACCTGGTGTACGTGGTGCGACAAGAACTTCGACTGGAATGATCAGAATCTTTATGACGCGGAATACGAGCCTGTATGGGGTACACAGTACATCCGTCGGATGGTCCAATGCCACAAAGCTTTAGGGTTAAGTAAAGGTGGTGTATCTGCGGTGATGCTGGGTTACCTGTTTGTGTAAGTTTACTCTTTCATGGGTCCTTATAGCGGCACAATTCCCATTCTCCTTTTTCTCGTTCAATGAGCAACGTCTCAATCTTTTTATGCACAGTGGAGAATCAAACAGAGAGGGTTGGCGCTTCTGTGAGACGTAACATCACTAATAACGCAAAGTACTATGTCGAATACTGTACCGGCTGCTGTATGGATGATCCTTCATATCATCCTTGACGACGAATTACTCGATCATGTCCGGTTGGACACATTGCCTGCCTGCCAACGACAGCTTCCGAACGGACGGCCAGATGTGAAAATGCTAATAGAAGACCCACTGATCAAGTCTATCTACCACGAAACGCTTCGGTTACGGGTCGCAAGCACTGTCGGACGCACAGCTACCAATGATAAGCTTTGTCTCGCTGGTGGTTGGAAAATCAAGAAAGGGGTTCCCGTCATGTTCGCGGGCTGGCTTGCCGGGCTGGACGATTCATTTTGGAACACTGGTCGCCAACTTGCTAATGGCCAAGCACAATACCCTCTCGATTCGTTCTGGGCTGACAGATTTTTGACATACCCGGGAAACCCTGAGAGCGGACCGACAAAGATGAAGCCGAGGCCAAGGGGTTCTTCTTCCAAGCGACCGAAAGCCTCCACTGCGGGCCTTCGGGGTCATTACTTTCCTTTTGGGGGGGGAGCGTTTCGCTGCCCGGGTGAATCTTTGGCTACGCAGATTATTATCGTCTCGGTCGCCATGTTACTTCAGAACGTACATATCAAGCCTTCGAAGCCGAGAGAAGCTAAAAAGACTAGGTCTGGTCATCGGGCTTTGCCTTTTGGTCCCCACACTTTTGATAGGCCCGTTCCCGTTGAAGTTCGGCGGCACATTGGCATCTGATGTTACAAGAACCCGTTGTTTGAGTATCTCGCCGCCATATCAAGTCTGCAGGTCATAAAATACATGTACGTCACGTCTTAGCATGGTATACGTCACTTCGTTGTTGGCTAAGTCTATGGTTGGCGCAAGGTATAGGGGAGGCTTATAGGTAAACTATGGTAGTACTCTGTGATAACAGTTACGGCTACGGCTAGGGAATGGTCACAATGTACTGGCGTCTTGAAGATCAAGATAGGTAAATGGTCTCATTGCAGTCAGTGCCTGATGCTTGTATCTGGCACACATGTCATATTCAAGCCTCTTCTCTCATGGATCGCTTGTGATCTTTAGAAGTAATCGTCGATATCATCGGGCTTGTCATCATCTCGCGTGTCTGCATCGTTGGCAATACAGATGTCCCCGAACTTTGAGGGAAAGAATAGGAAGGCCCTGAGCCTGGAGACAGCCCCGGGTCGGTAGGATCGTTAATTGCCCTTAGCTCAAATCCGCTGGACTGGGCTTAGCATATTAGGCGATATGAGCAGTGACAATATTATTGTAACAGTGAGGATCATGTTGTTAATCACAGCAAGACAGACAGCCACGCTTGGGTCTCTGGTTATGTTGTTGATAAGGCTAGATGGAATCGTTTCTTAATTCTGCTCACCCACTGGCAAAGCGTATGACCTAGGGAAGAGGTATGACGCCGTGCCTCTCGTGACGCAGACAGGAAAGGACGCTTCACCAAAATATCGTGGACTTGTAATTCCTCAGATTTCCGACGCCCTTCGTGTTAGGAAAATGAAGAATCATTTTCGTAACTTACATTGTGAAAGCAAACAGCACGAGCATAGTTAGTGAGGGTGAGCTGGGTATCTATCTACTTCATTCTATCGTGTTTAGGACCGAAGGTTAGATGCTGGACACTCTAGGTAGAACGCAGTAGACTAAGCAGTACTTTTAGGCATTAAATCTTCTTGGAATTCCTGAATAATAAATTATGCATATAAAAGTGGTCAGCAGGGGGTTCATATGTACTGCGTCAACTCTGACCAGATATTATGCAAACAACACGCCGATGTCCAGAATGTCCATACAGTATCTCTAAGTCGTTATGGGAAGCTACTGTCAAGGTTACCATGAGAGGTCGCTTTGAATGTAGCCTTTCTGTTCGGGCGTCGGCATAAATATACAGTATTTCAGCGAAGTTCATAAGGTCAAGGAATGGCCACAGAGGGTTATGCCGTCGTGAAGGAGATTTGGTCTTGTATGGCTGTAACCACGAAACATCGTTTTGCCTGGACACGAGATGATATCATCGCATAGAACATGATTATCACAATGAAAATAGGTGATTACAGTAGAACTCTAGCTTTTGCGACGAGAACAGGCGACTTGAGATCCTCAACCCTCGCTTCTGACAGACCTTGATGGTTCACCCCGAGAGATCTCTCCATTTCCTCCTCCTTGTCACCATCTCCTTCTGGAACAGAGAACAAGGCTGGAAAGACGCAAATCTTAAATCCGTTATTCTTGGTCATCGAGTCCTTGTCTTGCAACATATCTGGCTGCATAGACTCCGCATCGAAAGGAGTACCCGGTTTGAAGAAAAAATATTGAAATCGTTTCACTGATAGCACAAGTTCAAGTTTAATACTCAAAGCCTCGGACAAATGACTTTCCAGACTTGTCAAAGCCATGTCCTCTGTTTCCGTGAGACTACTTTGTGGTTTTTGGGTTATACTGCGACTTTCCAAGGGTATAAAGTACTGTAGGCCTTTTAATATCGAAGAGCATAGGTGTTTGGCGTTCTCCGAGATCAGGTGTTGCTTACTATTAGGATCGGAAAAAAGGGACTTTATTGCGGCGCGGTCAATCTTCAGTAATAGCTCTCTCCCACCTGATTACAGAGTTAGTTAGTGGCCATGTCTTAACGAAAGAAAGAATGATCTGACCTAAACCTGCAACGACCTTTCTGTACTCAGCCAACATCGGCGATTCAATAGCCAATATGTCGGGGAAAGTAGACTGGAAGACAAGATCAAAGACACCAGCTGTTAGTGTAGAAGCTACAAGCTGCATCTTTGCAATTTTGACTTTCTTAGCACTTGCAACAAGGTTGCTAAAGCCAATACCACCTACTCGCCTAGCCCACATATCTGATAATTCTGAAATGTCTGGCCATTGCTTAGGAAGGTCGTCGCTTGAGCTCAGGTCGCATATCCCACCAGCCGTATCATAAACACCAAGATAAAGGCCATTGAACTCCGTCTCTATGGAGGTCGTTTCAAATGCCAGCCTATTGGTTTTCGGGGCCTCGAAAACAGCTCTCGAACGATTCTGGACCTGGAGCTGCCGTTTGAGGTTGTATATCGTTGTTCTCAACCTGGCTGGTTCGACGTCCCGAGCCCTCATGCAGGCTTTCACTTCGTCGAGTTCCTTTTGGAGTACATTTACTTGGAGCATTAAGCTGACTTCACGTCCTCTCAACCTTAGATTTTCTTCCTCTTGATTCGGAGTTGCTAATCTCTTCTTCAACCCAATCAGCATACACCTTTGAACAGCATATATTGACCTACCATAGTATCAGCCGCGGGACTACTGCGACTAGGTGATCCAGGGTCATTGCGACTCCTCTTGACACCGTTTGTCCGGCTGTCGCCAGCCGCAGTCTTGTTGTTATTCATACAAATGTGCCGTCGAGTGTCAGGCAGAGCTGAAAGATGTTTTGAAATCTGGGGCAGCAGAGGTGGAAGGTATGGTGATTGAAGACCAGATAGATGAACAGGGTATGAGTGAAAGAGGTAAGCGGAGCAAGATGGACGTCAAATATAGGAGAAGGAAAAGAAAGACTTGGGTTGATCAGCTTACCCGCATACCAATAGGGGGAAGACCATCACGTGCTGATTAATAGGAGCACTAGCCAATGAACGAATAGCCATTTTGAGTGATTTAAGCTATATTGGCGGTTTCACGTTAATCCGTACCGGGTTGGTGAGTGACTGATGCTAGTATCTCATTTGTCTCATCCGGAAGGTCGTGCGATTATAGACGGGAGTGTATCGATTTTCATGTCCTATTACCTCTTCGATCCAGCCTCGTCGTTGCGCATGAGAAATCATCGGGATATTACAAGACCAACAAGGAATGAGCAACATGTATGCAGAATAACAAGGTGTAAGCAGCAAGAAGTAAAGAGGAATAAAGTATAAAACAGAACTAAAAGACAATAGATTACTTCTTGCCTATCCAATTGAAGGATTTACGGTACTGTACTATAAGGAAATAGCCAAGACCAATTCCAACATACATAGGGTTCACTCTGGTAGTAGATCCAACCTTGTCAACGCAGGAGAAGGCAAGCCATTGTGATAGACGAGCAGGCAGGAGAAGCCCAGGAAGCGAAGACTTTTAACCATGACATTGCGAGAACAAGAAGAATCTATATTACCTCATACTATAAAGGAGCACTGGCCTCCTACCTCTTGGCAGGATTACACCGGCTGCCAACGGAAATACCTGCTAAAGGCGCATCAGCTGCCCTATTGGAGGCATCGTAAGCCAGTTCGCGAGGCGCTTACCTTGTATGTGACACAGACGCTTCATGCCCCACCTCCTAGGTGCTTGTTGTGGACATGAAGCTTGAGCTTTCGGACTTTTGTGGATCATTTCTTGTTATGCTTTCTAGCATCAACCAGGATATCCCCGTGATTTATGGTAAAGACTGCCCAAAGAGAGTACCCGGTATCTGTGAATGCCACGTGACAAGTCTCATAAAAAGTACGTTGGACAGTTTCTTTCTGGTAATTTTTACCTTTCCTTTCACCAACTCCTCACAAGACTAATGCACCATGCTCCATCTCCCAAACGAACTCCTGGCCATTATCGCCGGTCTTTCTTCCATTCCTGCTTTGGCTTCACTGTCAAGATGTAACACAGACTATCATCGATACTTTTCCCCTCTTCTTTATAAACGAGATCTTGCTGGGAAAGGCTTGGCTCTCAGGAGATCCGTCAGCAGTTATAGCGACTCAAAGGCAGTTTTGAATGTCTTGGAATCCATCTCAAAGGCTGGTGGTGACCTCGGCAAAGAGATCAAGCGTCCTGATTCGCTCTGGGGCTTTATGCTCCCGAAAGGCTTAGACGACAACTGGAGTGAAATTAACGCTGTACACATTGCTGCGTATGCAGGCCTTACCGAAGTTGTCAAATTTTTCATGGAACGCGGCTATGTGACATCAGGGTCATTCAGGACCGGTCTCCTTCGTTTTGCATTACATGGCAGACGCATCGAGACATCAAAAATGTTGATTGAACATGGCGCAGATCTCGGTCACTCATCTGCCCTTGAGTTTGCTGCGCATCGTTATCTCGCCAGAGACATCAAGTCATTACAATTTCTGATTCGAAGTGGCGATTTCAGTCACTTATCTGCCCTTGAGGTTGCTGCGAGTCACGGCTTGGCAGAAATCGTGCGTTTACTGCTAGACGAGAAAAAGGTGAACCCCAACGGATGCGACGGGGTCTCGAGCCCATTGTTATGCGCAGTTCAGTACAGTAAAGTTGGATCCCGGGATGACGCATTGGCCACAGTCACCACCCTACTCGATGGAGGCGCCAATGCTGATCAACTAGGCTATTGCTATCATGAGCTGAAGCAGGGGCACGTTCATATGTCGCCACTTGCCCAAGCTTGCCGCTTGAACGAGTATGAGATCGGCCTGCGCCTTTTGGATCACGGAGCTCATCCAGGGCTTACAAAGATTCCGGATCGAGCAGCGGCATTGAATCGACTGCGGCGATGCCTCCTCCCTGACGAGAGTAAACTCATCAAGTTCATAACATTATTAGTGGACCGTCTGACAGACACAAAGAAGCCGCAAAGATGCTTCACTCAATTGAGTACAGAGCCGCTCGATGAACTATTGAGTTTTTCCACAACCCCACCGGAATGTCTTTTTGGCACGCCCCTCTCCCTGAAAGATCATTTTTCCCCGCCCTCCCTGGAATATCTTTTTGTTGCCCATGCACTATTACGAGCTGGGCTCAGGGTACCGTGGGCCATACAAAAACAACTCAACCTTATGGTGTCACCGCCATCTTGGACAAGGAGGAATGTGGAGCTCAGAATGATATATTACCCGTTCATCAATGTCGATCTTATAGAAGATTATCACATTGACCGTATTGTCTGGACCGTTGAAAAGGAAAGAAAGGGAGCACATCTGTTCGGCCAAGATGATTGTCCAGTAATCGAGACCGAACCCGACGCAAGTGTCCGGTATGATTTGGAGAAGACTATCAAGCAATGGGGAGCCTTTGTTGACATGGAGTTTGATAAGCATGTCGCGGGCATCCAATTACGATCCGGAAAGTATATATAGGAAGTACACATTACTTGTAGGCAAGCTATATCACCATAACTATTCAATTCGCCCATAAATGTAATTATCCTTCAAATGAATATTGGGGAAGATTGCTAATTACCTCTGGAGGACTTCGCATCATCGTGGTAGGTATACTTCTACACCTGATGTGGTACTGTGCAATGTGTGAAATGTTATTGCTCATTTTCAGTGGCCTCAATGAGTTTCCGATAATGTTATAACGGAGAAAATCGGGAGGTGTTCATTAGTGTACTTTACAGTAGACCCGATACTCGCCTCTATCGACGATCCACGGCGACGTATAGTGCGCAGTTCTAGACCATGCTTACAACGAATAGATCTACGTTCAGCACCTCCCTAAAGGTCAATAGATTCTTGCAGGCCATGCTCTGACCATCGGCACACGTATGTACTCTTACACGTCTCCAAGGATGGCCAAAGCGTCATCATCTAGGTTTCCCTCTTATCAAAATTACGCTGTAGCAGCTGACCAGTCATTATGGTACAATGTCTAAGTTATTATCTAGATGTGTTATTTGCAGTTGACACTTGTGGCTGAGAGCTTAAATCAGCAGATAGAACTTAGTACGCGTATATAATGTCCGAAGGCCAAGCACCTGCGACCTTTGCCCACTCCAGATGACCTTCGAGTCTGCTTTTTGACAAACGGGATAACGTAGCATGGTGAGTCATTTCCACACAGTAGCAAGACTCTATGAACCTCGATGAAGTTTGGTCGTCTCCGACTAGCCATGTTAGAGGCACTCCAAATTTCACCTTCGATCATTCATTGTGCGGTCCAATAGCACTGCAGATCACAGCCATTAATGGACTCTTAGCTTGTCAGGAAAGTTGCCAGATATCAACTGCCCAGAATACACCGTCAAGCGCGATTGACACTATGTTGCTCACATCAAAAAGGTCGCATTATCCCCGTTCTGCTGATCCTGCAGGCCCCATCCGTTCTTGAAGAGATAATCAAAACTCAAGGAGAAAACAAAGACTATGATGGATTACTATAAGATAATTAAGAACATTGCGTACCAGCCACATTCCACACATACATTAGCATTGATGAAAGCGGCAACACAGATTATAAATAAGCGCTTCGCGAATTGTCCCCCTAGCCTCTTATTCCCCGATTCCGGGCGTTTTCCCTCTCTTGAAGATGCAGCGGAACGTAGGGCCAAAGAACCTCTCCGTGACTTGATGCCCCCAGTTGATGCCAGCTGGGTAAGATACGCCAAGAAAATCAGGGAATCCTCTACTTTAGGCGAGACCAGGGTCAATTCAGACTTGCGGGACCTGGTAGATAACGAGCATTTGCATCTGTCAATAGTAGAGGATTATTTGGATCTCTTGAGGACATTAAGCTCGAAGACGAAGATCGCTTCCGTTCATCAATGGAGAGGAGACGATAGCATCAAGATTGATACTGAGGGTATCGACCACTCAATACTCATTCCATTTATCGATGGCCGACAGTGGGCATTCGCTGTTGTATATTTTGATTGCATTCACTGGTATGATAGCGAATCCGATAAGCAAATACCATCTTTGTCAGCCAGTGGAGGGCAGAGCATAGTAGAGGGCTGGAGGGGTCCACGGCACAAGGATTCAAAAGATTCTGGCGCTTTCATGCTTCTGGGGATCAGTCAAATCATGATGCAGAGGCCTCATGTAAGCCAAGAAGCGGCAAATGAGCTCGTCCCGACGTTTCGAGTTCGTATGTTCATAGAGCTGCTTGCCAAAGAACTAGATCCTACTCCGGAGTCCCTTTGCGAGAAGGGCATCATACGAAGCGCAAGGGAGGATGGGGCCTCTATCTTCGTTTCCCAGAACGACAGGGTCAGCCCATCTTCGCAGTTTGAAGAAGACTCTTTCAACGAAGCGATGTATGTATTGCATTCTGCTGCCCGAGATGGCCTTTCTCCGTCAATTCCGGAGCCTTCGGACCAGATTGTTTGCGGACCTGACGGTCGCAGAACAGATTCCCCGGACTACGAGCAAGGATCTCTAATAAACGACGGCAACGAAATCCAATCGGCCGCCGCAGGGTTTCAAAATGGACAAGGCTATCCGTATCGCAAGATTCTACCTGCCAGACATCGTCATCCTTGAGAATCTCTCGAGTGCATTGCGTTTCACACGCTCAGCAATCGCATCCGATTTAGACAATGGGTATATGCTCTAGCTCCTTAGGAATAATCGTAAAACGGGCGGAAAGCTCCAGCAACGGTACCAAAGGGTTCTCTTTAATCAGAAAATGGCAGAGCGAGTAGACCAAGACCTCAAAGTTGATGGATTGAGTGATCGTCAATGGAATACGATGAAGAAAGACTTTGGGCACTGGAAGGTCTGGGAAGACGTACGAAATGTAGGTGTCAAACACGATGACTTAGGTGAATACGTCACCCTCTGCGCGCTTCCAGGCAGTATGAATAGTGAGAACATGCCAGAAGATTACCAAAAGAGGTTAATTGTAGCTTTCGAGAGAGAAATTGAGAATGACTCAAGCCCTTTGCGCCAATGGCTCAGAGACGCACGTCAACTGTGCGATATGATACTCGCAAAGTCCATACCCGTGTATCGCATCAACCTTGACGAATACGATACCAAAGTGGAAGGAGAGGTGAGTGATGAGGTTTGGAAATCCTACATCAGCACAGACCCGGTGGGGGACTTTCAAGATGAGATCAGTCCTCATTACGATGAACACACATGGTCATTAATATGACCAGCTTTCCTTATTCATTCTATGATGTTTAGAAGGAATCTCGGTACATCCTATTTCATGTCTATTTAGTAGGAGACAAAAGTCTGGTCTGCTCGTGCACTTCCAAACTTCAAGAAATGCAGAGATGTATTATTACTTTGTGCTAGTTATGAAGCAATGAATAGTGAGGTGGATAGCATAGGTACATAGTAGAAATAAAAGAACAATATAGTAAAACAATCACATGAATGCCAATAGCTCCGTGCCATAGAACTCAGCTC
>NJCS01000089.1:164-27573 GCA_002234255.1 Fusarium sp. Na10
ATCTAAGCTTTAATTGGTTAAAATGCCCTTTATATTATTACATAATATCTCTGGTTTAATAATAGTTATTAATAAAATCCCTTACCAAAAAGAGCAGCTTTCGGTTCAACAGTAACCAAATCATAGTATCTCTAGATCAAGGTCCAAGGTATTAGATCAAACTACTTTACATAACGGTAGGTGGGGGGGAAAACAATCAGAAACCGAGTCATCCTAGGGCAGCAGATCTGTATGAAATTCTCACCGTAACGGCTGCTACATGTCGGAATCACTGCAAAGTTACTATATGTCAACGTCGTATGGACGTTGAGCAACATACTTACGAGGCTTGGTAAATAGGAGACAACCCCTAACATTGAATGCAAGGCCCAATCTCGATCATATCTCAACAGTCCATCCGGATCTCGATTATCACCAAATTGTCGATCGCTTTGTGAAACGGAATTACTCCAAGGGCGGTCAGTACCCCGACGGTCTGACGGAGCAGAGCGTGACAATAAAACATTAATTCCATGGCCACCTCGCTCACAGTTGTAGAATGATTAGAGAAATGACAATTCGCAAAGCTAGATATGTTGATCTGAGACGAAGACCTCGAGAGTTGCGAAGCAGGAGATGCTGTTGTGTTACTGGAATGTTTGGCACTTAGTTACTTGGCTCGGCCGAGTCCACTTAAACGTCATGCTGGGACATGGGGCATCAAATTAGAGTTGTGGAAGCGGCTCTGCTGGGTTTCCAACCTCGATCTTTACCAGAATCTTGGTTAGAGCTACAGACCCATTTTGGCATACACAATGTCGATTGCTGACCCAGTTTCAAGTTCCCGAAGTGATAGGGCTGTCTTGGATATCTGCAATTCACATTTGAGGGAACTCATCCCGGCTGCGTTTGCGTCATAACTCGACACTTATAAGTCTTTCCCTGGCCCTTGCAAGGGCCGATGAACTGCATGCACGTAAGAGGTTAATCCCGTTGTATATGGATAAGCAAGTCTGTCTGTTTGTTACCTCTACAAGTATTGTAAGCTAGAAGAGAGCGTGTAGCAAGCACACGCTGTTCTGATCCATCGTTTCTCTGACCCCCAGTAGGCGCATCGGCGCCAGTGCTAGCTTATGGAGGCGACTGAAGCTTTATTAGTGTTGGGGACTGGAAAGGCTTGGAAATGGATGTCGAGAAATGCAAGGTAGTGCCCGGCTGCCGGGCTTCGACGAAATCCTGGTTTTAGAACAACCAATCTTGAACAGGATGGGAGGAAGTTCAACTGGAACCGAACGGCAACGGCAACGAGGCTTACGAGACATTCCTTAAGGAATATGTTCAACATGGTGACCTAACTGCGGGTGAATAGGGAACACCTATCTCCTGTTGTCAAATTAGACCGTGGAGAAGTCTGTAGAAGTAAGTGAGGGCTCCAGCTTATTGACGAAGCTGATGTCCAGTGCCTGTTGTTTTGCCCTAAGAATCAGTTGACTTTGATGCGTGCGTAAATGCAACTAACAAAGATAGGAAACGAAGCCGTTGAGTATCTGATAACTCGCATATCTGAATTGTGACTGGCTGGAAGAGGTGACGTCATGGACAAGTCATATGGCGCCTGAATAACTGCTGTACGAGTTCCTGACACAGTGTTTTGTCCTCGAGCATGTCTGACTTCAAGGCGACACAGTGTATCTCCCTTCCCCTCAGTACGCCAGGTTTTGCATGATGGGATTTGTTATCACGCCTGCTCGTCTCATCAAAGCCTATCACCCGCAAAGTGTTCACTTACTCACGTACCCCTCACAAAAATGCCGAAGGCTCTTCTTACATCTCCCCGAAAACTCGAACGCCATCAGAGTTTGTCGTGGTGCGAGAATACCACTGGACACAGACGACTTCACAGTCACAGGACAACGCACACTCGTGTGCGAACACAATGCGATATTGCTTGTGAATGGCTAGAGTGGATTAAGGACCCAACCCAGTCCAGGGGGTCATGCCATTAGCGTGCAGCCTTGATTTCTAAGGTGGAACGTCGGCTGGTGAAAGCTTCAGTTTGTCAATCTGAATGTACAGGTTCCGTATTGCTAATTCGACCCTGGCGAGGAAAGGGGCTTTGCTTCAGAGTGGATGCAAGACAACGGCCTAATGGTCATGTAAACTGGTTGCTGATCGAGCAGATAAGGGCATGAACAAGAGCGCGTCTGATCAGGAGAGGCTCGCGACAGACAGTTCCTCTTCGCGAGTTAGGTGTGTGTAGTAGAGTTCAGGGGGAGTGTTGCAACCAACGTCGATCCCTCAACGACGCGCACCTACTTACAAATCCATGAAAGCCGGGAGGGGTTTTGAAGTATGTAGGTATGTACTCAAAAAGTAGAAAGTCGCAGAAATGAGAGACTCGTGGGGTCAGTACCAGTCAAGAGCAAAGAGTCTGATACAGCAACGTGACTTTGGAACCTTGGTTTCCAGAATGAATGTCCAGACAAGGGGCGGGACTCGGGAGCGCGCCCCCAGACTGGAACAGAGAGTTCCATGAGCACGGAGCTTTTCAACCAGCAGCATGGGGGGCTTCAAGCTTGGCTCTGGTATCTAATCTCAGCTTAAATCTAATTGATCTAAATAAACAATCAAAATTGAGACAGTATCCGGGTTTAGTCAGGGAACTGAAAACGGATCCAGTCGCGAGATTTCCAAGATTCAGGGTGGTGAAGGAATTATTGCTGTTGTCAAGATGAGCTTGACGAGGCGTCATCAGTCAGGAAGATGCGCCAATTGGATTGGATGAAGTGGGAATGACGGTGATGCTCCGGTCTAAGTGCCCACTTGCTTTACTGGCTCCTGTTGGAAATGGGGTGTGGAGCTATGGAGACAGAGAAAATGCTAGCATGCCTGGTATCCGCAAAGTGTCACTATTGGAGGCTGGTTAACTCATTTCATGATTTGGACTGGACCCGTTTGGAAACTGGGAAAAAGTATGTAATCAATTACGACTTCCAACGTTGAGTCTATTTGAAAAATTGCTTTGCCGACATTTACAAGCCATGAGGAGAAACAAAGACAATTTACCTGTAGAATACCATTTTAACTTATGGCTTAACCACATGATGCGGAGAGAGCTCGGCGACATTAAGCTGGAATCACCGATTCGTGGGATGATGCTCGGCCATCACGATCGATTTTCTTTCATTCTGGGTTCCTTCTATGGCACTTCTGTTTACAGATTCAATGCTGCGTTTCTACCTTAGCTAATCAGTGAAACGTTGCCCCCCTGTCTCCCTTGCAACCGAACTAAAGTGATTCGCCCAAAACGCACTCGTCTGGTTGGATCCCCGGACCTTTTTGGAGGGGAGGATCGAACGATGCAATCAAATACAGTGTCCATATACAGTGTGAGGTCGAGATGCCTAGGGTGTATCCAGTACCCAGGTGCGAGGCCAGTGCCTGTCGGTTTTGTCAGCCGGCCTAGTGCCCCCCTCAGTCAAGTCCGTTCCCTTATTTTTTCGCCCCCCCAGGCCTTCTTGAGTTGCTTTCAGGAGCCCAGCCGCCGCCGCCGTCTTTTTTTTCTGCGCCTTCTTTTCCTCGCTGCCCACAACGTCATCTCTGACGTCTTTTCTCAATCTAATCCTTTCACAATCCTCGTCCAACGACGCAATCCCGCAAGCAAGGCAACGCCCGCTTTGTCGCTCCTCGAAACACGGCGCAAATCTATCGTATCCTTTTTTTTGTGTCTGTTTTGCTTCGAGAGGCACGAGCCTCAACTCCACCACGAACGCCTTTCGCGCCTGTTTCTCCTTATCCCCTTTCTTAACCAATCTTTCGCTTAGTACATCGTCTGTCTCTGTCTACAGAAGAGACGCGCGCGCCTCTTCACTCCTGCTTCTGTCTTGTTGACGCCGAGTACCGAGTACCGAGTATATGCAGATATCCCTTTCACATCCACGCTCGAGCTTTTAGGACGCTTTCCCTTGGTTGAAGAGGTTTCAGAGCGTATGCTGTGCGCTGTCTGCGCTATTGACTTGTCGAAAAGCGGCCATCGCCCCTGGTCCAACTCTTAAAACCGTGCCGTCCTATAGTAGAGTCTCAGACGGCTGCCGCGCTGCTATTCTGTTCTTCTTCGCCTCTGACCTCATTTGACTTTTTTGTCTTCCTCCATCTTTGCTGCTCTACTGCCACCCACCCCACACTTCCAATCCAGCCAGCACTGTTCAACCTGCCAGCCCCAGATATAATACATCATCGTCATCATGGGGACTACAACTGAAGCCTCTGCTAGAGGTGAGTCGAAGTCCCCCAAGCAATCCAACAGCTCTCCTGCTCGGCCTGGTATGTTCTTCAATTTCCCCATCCTCTTGTTTATCACAACGTCGACTTTACACCTATATGCCCTGTGCCTTACCCTATCCTGTTGCATGACGTATGCTTGTCATTGGCATCGATCATCCCTCTCTATTCTCATCTCTGTCCACTTCCGTCATCGCTTTCCTTCTTCATCTCTTGTCCTCCGTCATCGTCATCGCGAACCAAGGCCCCTTCATTCGATTCACAGTAACGCTTGCTCACATCTTGTCCTGTCGCAGAAACTACGACCGACGCGAAGGCAGCCGATCCTCCCGTGAAATTAGAGACTGCCAATGCCGAACAAGCCAAATCTCTTGCCCCTCCTCCACGACCTGGTCAACAACAAGGCAACACTCCTGACTACTTTGCGGTTCAGGCCGGCGGATCTCTCAGTCTGGAGCCCAATCCATTCGAGCAGTCCTTCGGGGGCGCTCCAGAGACACCAGGGGGAACAAAACTACCTTCAGTTGCTGCATTGACATCACCGTCCTCTCTTCTGCCTGGTAGCAACGCGACACCTTTCAATTGGGGAGGAGGCTCCTTACGTACCGGCCCCCTGAGTCCAGCAATGCTCTCTGGTCCGGCTAATGATTATTTTGGCGATACACATCATCTTCGTGGCGGATTTCCTACTCCCAACGAATCCTCCTTGAGGACGGGTTTGACACCAGGTGGCAGTGGTTCTATGTTCCCTGCCCCCAGCCCTAACTCCCAAGCACTCTTCGCTCAGCTTGCTAGCGGTGGTGCAACACCCAGCACTCTCGATTTCCATCGCACTGCGATGAGTGCTGCAGCCAAACGTGATCAAAACGGCACTGCTCCACGTCCTCAAGCCCAGCAAACTTCCCAAGCACAGCAACCCCAACAGCCTTCTGTCACTTCCCAACCCCAAGAAATGCCCAACGGTGCTTCAACCAATAAGTCCGAAGCGAAGCCCGCGTCCGGGCCTTTCGACCCTCACGATAACGACGCTGCCAACGGCCTTTTTATGCTAGCCCAGGGTCGAAACGGAGCTCAAAACGCGAACCAATTTGCAGTGACGTCAGGTGCACCTGGCCACGCCCATCCTGCCCCTGTCGCGCCTCAGAATATGAATACATCACCTCAAATGTCCAGTGTTAACGGCGGCTCTATTGGCTCAGCTCGTGGTATGAGTGAAGGAAGCATGATGTCGGATGAGAGCGAACAGGCACGACCTAATACCCGTGGCCGGGGCAAGAAGAACCCCCCCGCGACGAACGGTCGCAGGAAGGCGGATGAGCTTCCCGCAAAGGCTCCTGCTAATAAGAAGTCCAAGGCTAATAATTCAATGCCTATGGATATGGATATGTCTGATGACGAATCTAAGATGAAGTTTGAAGATGGTGGTTCCAAGTCCAAGATGACTGACGAGGAGAAACGCAAGAACTTCCTTGAGCGTAACCGGTATGTACATGATGGTTCCATCTATTATTTATCACTAATTTCTGTACAGTGTCGCTGCTCTTAAATGCCGCCAGAGAAAGAAACAATGGTTGGCCAACTTACAGACCAAGGTCGAAATGTTCAGTACTGAGAACGACGCCTTGACGGCGCAGATAACACAACTTAGAGAAGAAGTCGTCAATTTGAAGACGCTTCTTCTTGCCCACAAGGACTGCCCAGTTACTCAACAGCAGGGAATACATGGTGCTTTTTTGTCCCAGGTTGTCGAGCCTTTCAACCCTCAGATTAACCCTTATGGCATGGCAGCACCTATGTCAAACCAGCAAGTTATGGCTGGCCAGGGTGTTCAGCGGCGTTTCTCATAGAACGAGTTACAGCCCCAGTTAGGACAGTTTGTCAAGGTTGAGCAACTTAACCACGCTTCTCCATCGAACCACATAATGCATGGACTTGACGACCCTTTCTTTCCTCAATCACGACACCATTCGACCTCACCGAGGTAATTATTTATTATATGCATATACAAGGTCTAGGTTTATCCCACCGGAGGCCCATCGGCTCACAACTTCATTTCACATTTGAGCTGTACAACATTTGATCGGAGGCAACATAGCATCCAGACGGAGGCGATGTCTGAGACCAGGAGTTTGTCGAGCTTCACTTGGAGATCACTTGACGCTCTTGTTTTGCGCGAGGAGACGGCTCTCTCTTGAGCGTTTCTTACTAGAGGCAGCGCCGTTACAACTTTTAACTTGTACGTAAGGTATTTCCGAGCAAGGTACACGGAACGCGCAGTTCAAAAAGGTGTTTGGCCAGGTTGACCTTTTTGCCAACTTAGGTGGAGGGCGTTTTGGGGAATTCGGTTCCTGGAGATCAATTTCTTGGTGTTTTGGTTTTGTGATTTTGTACGTAGCTGCAAGCAACACAAGCTACGATTGAGATGAACGATAGTTGCAATATGAAACACGAAGAGTATATACTATGATATCGTTTCACCGGTGATTTGATGTATTTGCTTTACACTTAGGTAGTAGCATCACTTCAGTGGTAGCTTCTAGAAGCCAATTGATGCGTGAGACTATCACTGAATATGCTATTAGTGACGGTATGGCCATATTTGAGATGTTCTTTTTATTTGGAACATAGACTTAGCTTGATAATTCATAGCCGTCGTACCAAGCTGTTCGAGTTAAGTTAGCATTGACGTTATTTGAATTTTGCTCCACTGGCTCACAGTGAACCTCTGGGTAAAAGGATTTGAAGGTGGGGTCTGGTAGCAGTCCAATTGGGTCTAGCGTTGAACAACCAAATCATCTCTCATGTAAACAAGGCGATGCGCTTAAACAGTCACATCCACGTCGCGAACCATCCATCACCATCTATGAAGCCGTAAACAGATCAAACCGTCCGAATTGCATTGCGATAGCACCTGAGCCTTTTATACAGCTTTTTTTTTTTTTTTTTTTGAGCAGCTCGTACACGAGAATCGCGACGCGACGCGCCTCTTGCACCCTGCGCGACAGTTTTAGCATCTCCATCAGTGCCGCACCGCACCGACAACTCCCCAGCATCACGACCCCAGAATTAAAATAAAAAAACGCATCGTCGACGGTCCCGAATGCGCCACCCATGACGACTCTGGTGACGACTCGGCGGCCGCTTCAAGTAATTAGCATGAGCAACGAGCACGGGCGGCGATCGAGCAAGCGTCTCGCTGGTAGGTTGATTGATGACGAAGGTGATGGCACCCACAAGAGACGACCCGCTGACCGTCGAAATGCAGCGGCGGCGACAGATTATGAGCATGACGATGATTTCGCATTTGTTCGAAAATCGAAACGACCCAAGACGGATAAGTCAGATGAATCAAAACCAGAGCCAGAACCAGAACCAAAGGCGGAGCCGGTCAAAAGAAATGCCAAGGGACGACCTCCGAAGCAACGCGCTGCTAAGGCGCCGACAACGAATGGAACCATTGCGGAGGAGGCGCCTACAGAGAGCGAAATAAACGCTACGACGAAACCTACGACAAGAAAGAGTAGTAGACGAAAAGCGAGTGTTGACGCGTCAGAAGGGCGACAAACTAATGTCCCTAAAAGACCATCGACTAGGAGGAGCACACGGAGGTCGGGGGACTCCCAGGATGAAGTAGTTCCTCAAGCAGCGTCAGCACCAGAGGCCGATCCCGGGCCCCAACCAGAGGTAGTACATGAACCGGCACCAGCTCCCCGTGTCAACGGAGCCTCCAAGAAACGAGGGAGCCGTGCAAAGTCCACTCGACCGCCCCCGGATTGGGACAAGTCACCGCAACGCGAAATGCCTGCGCAGTCGGCCACGATCGCCCTGCCTATGAGCGACACGCCCATTATCAACCGGAACAAAGAGATGCGAAAGAAAGGGGGCAGTTCCAACAGGCGGAGCAGCCTTGGTAACCGTGGAAGAAGAGCGAGCTCTTTGATCGAGAGTGGACAAACAGCAATACCTCATCGAGAGGTCAACCCCGCGGATTTCTATAAACACATTGAAGCCGAAGGCCTGACAGAACCTCGACGTATGAAGCAGTTGTTAACATGGTGCGGCGAGCGCGCGCTATCAGGGAAGCCTCCTCATGGCACACCGAATTCTAACGCCATTCTCGGTGGTGAGTACCACTTTGAGATAATTCATGTCATGTTTGAATACTGATTATAAATAGCTCGTGCCATTCAGGATCTGCTATTGAAAGACTTTGCGGCGAAATCCGAATTCTCGGACTGGTTCAGCCGAGAGGACGATGCCCCAAAAGCGCCTGTTGTGCTGAAACCCAATCCCAGAAACATGGAGTTGGACGAGAAATTGGCTCAGCTTGAAATCAACATTAAGAGGTATATCTATTTACGCGACTGACTAGACTCAAGACTAACCTCCTTCATAGATTACAAGGTGAGAAGAGAGCCTGGCAAGCAATACGGAAACCTCCGCCGGAACAACCACCTCTTTTCCCTGAAGACGAGATTGGACCTATCGTTCTGCCCGATTTTGATCTCTTGGACTCAGAAGAAGGCAAAATCAGAGGCTTCCTTGCAGATGAGAAAGCGTCGTTCGATGCTGTTAGGTTGCAGACAGAATCAAGATTGCGCAGTATCCAGTCATCACTCGAATTTCAGATTGACGAACTTGCCGATAACGTTCACAAGCTCGAGCAGCGGGTTGTGGTCGCGGGCAAGGAAGCGGACAAGGTTCTTAGTGTGAGCGCCCTTCGTCTTCGACAACGTGAGGAGCGAGAGAAGGCGAGTGTGGGAACAAGGGACATGCCGGTTATTGAAGTTCTGAGGAGTCTAGGGAACATTCTGCCTGAAGGAGGTGGGTGAAGGTGCAATACCTTGAATTTGGAACGAACGGCTTGATACCCTCTGTTTTTATTCATGACCCCCTTTTCTTCAGCCTATGATATTGATGACGAGACGAGACAAGAAAAGACAAGATTATGCGTCCCCTTCTTCTTCTTCTTCTGAGCCCGCTTCTTCATTCCCGTTGCTTTCTTGTCATGGCCCTCAGGTACTTGTTGCGCCGTTTTCTATTCTTGTTTGGTGGTTTCTCTTTGCTGCATTTGTTCTAGGGCTGAGGTCATGAGGCGATATCCCACGGAGTTTGCGAACCAGGTCGGAGGCATGAGGAGTTTGGATGGATTGGTTATATTTGCTTTATTAGTTGCCAGTATGCAAAGGCGATCCCACACTTACGTGGTTCAGCGAATTGAAAAATCACACGAATGCACACACTCCTTATTTCGTTCCCCGCTTGTATTCAGTGCTCCTCCAAGCGATACGGAGGTCCTATCTTGAGATTTAAAACTCTAGGCCCCATGGCCATGATAATACATGATGCTAGACGTATAGTACAATGACTTTGCGTGATGTTCTTTGAAATACAGTTCTCGACAACTTCTTCTTGAGCGGCCCATTTGAATTCTAGTTCTTGACCTCAGGTGGCTCAAGAGGAGGCATGAAGCCCATACCACCACCCTCGCCACCGTCAACGCTCCGGCTTCTCACATGGACCCTCAACTTCTCAAGGATTTCACTGTCCTTCCAGCGCGCAGGCACGGGCCTGTAGGCGGGCTTGAAATTGCCCACAGTCTGCGCCCATTCGCCCGAAGGGGGATGCCGAGTAATCTGATCGCTCTCAGGCTTTGCTTCGATGTCAGCGGTAGATGGTGACTGGGCGGACGAAGGGTTCGTCGTGGACAGTTGCTCCTTTTGCGTCGCCCAATAGTAAATATCCCAGTCGTTTTCGTCGAGGAGTAAGTCATACTGGTCGAGAAGTTTTGGGGACAACGTGGGCAGATGGGCGGCTGCGAAGGTGGATAGCAGAAGGTCAGACTCTAAGGTACCTCGTTTTCGCGACTGGTCTATTGAATGGAATCAGCAATAGTCCTCTTGATCAATTGACAGTTGGAAACGTACAGACAAGGCGAGCCCGCTTGGTAGCGTCATCCTCACCCACCCGGCGTAGAGGTTCGACTCTGAACTTGGCACCCTGAAGTTCGCCCACCTTAAGCTCCGAGGATGAGACATTATCAGATCGCCGTGAGACTGTTGTGGTGAGTGGTCTAACGGGCACAGAGACAATGCGGCGTAGGGCGGCTGGGCGCATAGTGCACGAAATGAGGGAGGTCATGGTGGTCTTTTCCAGGAGAGTTTTTTCAGGTGATGGAAATATCGCAGAGTGATGCTGTCTTGTGAAGTCGGCAAAAGACTATAAATCGGGAGAGTAGTGGCAAATAAGAAGCGCTTGTCTGTCGTTGACGTCGAGGTTCCGAGACTTTAAGAGCCGCAGCCGAATGATAATTTCTGACCCGGAGCGGGTGGGTCCGGGGGAACATGTCATGGACAGGGTTCGGTAGTTGACTTACACAGGGAATACCTTCATGAAGAAATGACTAACAAGAGTTTTCACAGCAAAAAGGAGAATTTGATATATATACACAGGGAGAGTCGTAACTCCATTTTATCCTTGACAATGCTAGCTTTATTTCTTCTACAACGGACAATCACCTGTCGTGGGCACGATATCTAGGCCGACTTCTCCGCAGTACGGTCAGGCAACTCGGTCTTCTTCTCGTCATTCTCTTTCTTCTTTTCTCCCTTTGGCTTCGACTCTTTAGGCTTGGGGTTTGGGTTCCCAGCCCACTGAAGCTTTCGAGGCTTCATGTACGACCTGAGGACCTCGTCGGTGACGGCTTTCCTTCGGTCTTGGAAGGTCTCTACAACAGACTGCAGGGCCTCAATTGCCATCTTCTTCAACTCACCAGTGAGAAGAGTGCCGCTCTTGTAGTCGTCGTAGATCTTTTGTAGTTTCTCGTCGTCATCCTCGAAATAAGTGAGATAGATGTAGGCCACATCTACGTCGGGGTTTCCTCCCTTTTCACGATGCTCTTCGAGGGTCTCGCGACCACCACTGAAGGCAAACTTGTTGATCTTGTTCTGTAGTAAATGAATTTTAGCTTCTGCATCTCAATTGTATGGCATGCAGCCTTACCTTGATCTGCTTCGCTGTATCGGTCATAAAGATGGCTGAGTTGGGGTTTGATGATGACATCTTGCCACCGGCACCCTGCAGCGCGGTGAGAAATTTGGAATGGATCAAAGCAGGCTTCGGTGACGGGTTCTTCATCCTGTGGGCGTTTTCGCGGATGAGCCTGAAATAGGGATCTTGGTCAATGCCCATGGGGATGAGGCACTGGATCTTGCCCAGTGCCTTAGTGCGAACGGGAGAAGGGTCATCAGACCAGATCTCGGGGTAGGATGTAGCGAAAGCAGCGCTACATTGCACTGCTGGAAAGAAGATCTTGCCGATGTTGGCGCTGCAATTAGTTAGTGCTGCGGTAAGTAGATACGTGGACGATTTGACGCACCTCCCGTCGAAGCCAAAGGCTCCACGAACCTGGTTGAAAGTTACCAGTTTGGAAAACTCATAGGCGTTCATGAGAAAGTGATGCCCCAGGTACTCCAGATCACTGTAAATAAAGGTCTTCTTTTCATCAAAGCCAAGAGCAATGATATCTTTGGCGTTCTCCAGAGCGTATTTGTGGGTGTCCTCGAATGACAGGCTATCCTTGAATAAAGCCTTCTCGTCATCCGTCAACATGAAAACCAATGGCACGTCAAAGACATCCTGTAGCCACTTAGTGAACTCGAGAGGAATCGTGTGACCAAGGTGAAGGCTGCCGGTGCTGGGTCCTCGGCCAGTGTAGAGGAAGAAGGGCTCGCCGTGCTCGTACTTTGTTAGGATCTTGTCGAAGTCGCGGTGGCTGAAAAAGAGACCGCGTCGTAACCAGCGATGAGGCTTCTTGCCAGTCACCTGTTCGAATCGCTCGAGAAGCGCTTGGTCGATCTTTGAGGTATTCCACTTCCTGTTTCCAAAGTGTTAGTCACATCATATAGTCTAAGAGGGGTAGCACGTACGAGCAGATGGCATCGTAGTCGATGGCAGCAACTTCACCGTTCTCGCCCTGAGCTCCCTCTACTGACCAAGGATTGATATCCTGGTCCTGAACGGCGGTTTTTGGAGGGTTGAGGTCCGCCATGTTGTGCAGTTTCGAGTTGGTTTCGTTTCTTTGGCAAGTTGCGGCACCGCGGGGTCTTGCAATTGACAATGGCAGGAGTGGGTTTGGAGGGGCACCTTCCTCAGATGTAGGATAAATGACAGCGCACCAATCAGAATGATGCCCCAGACAGGTATCTCGTACGTGTCGCAAACTCGATTCCTTCCTAACGTGGCCATTTTTGTTTATTTCGGTAGATATGAGAAGATACCTAAGAGGTTTTAGTCGTCTATCATAGGTAGTCACTCAAGGAAATTCGGCTATTTTATATATGTGACCGAAAAGGATTTGTTGATTTTCAATGGTCTTTTTATATATTTCAACAAAACGTATAAGTTAGGTAGCCTTGAAAGATATATCCAATCATCTCCAGAACTTTTGAAGGAGTTCAAACAGATATGTCTCCTATAGCCGGCAAAGCTTTATTACGGTTAGTAGGTTGTTTTTATTATAGTTGGCTGTTATAACTGCAGCTTGAAAATAGCTGCACACATGCCAGCTGAAAAGACTTCGCGAAAAAAGTACATAATCAATCGCGCAAACGCTGAGAGAAGTATTCATTACAGGCTCAGTTTTCATGGTGCCTGAAAGCTTTTGTTGCTGCGTTGCCTACTGTCTGGTTGAGATATCGATAGGGTTTACTCGACTGAACAGACCTCACAACACTGAGCCATGAGTCGTGTGCAGTTCTTTTGGGTCAATACTTCGTGTACGTACGTAAAATTATTGCTCTTTCCATGACTTTTGTTACACATAGACCCCAAATTGCCAGGACCCAAACCTTGCCTAAGGTAGGTTTCTCAGTCCCAATCCTGCATGCTACGGATTCTAACAAGAGCATGCCCGGAAACCACCAGCATGGCCAATCGAAATCAAGGCGGAGGGCACACAATCATATAGGTAGCTCCAACGCTCTAAACAGGTCTTCCGGGCCGGAATAGCCGACTGTTCGAGGCTCAAAAGAGGCTCCCGTCCCAATAGATAGCACGCATACAAAACCAGTCTCTTAAATAAGATGCTTTGATCGAAAGTAGGCACGGAGATACATGATCTGCCAGGCCCAGAGACCAATAAGCAACCAAGTGGTGGCGATACCGAACCACTTAACACGGTTGTTGGTGCTCTCGTTGGTGTCTCGAAGTTTTTGCTCTCGGGCGCGGAGATATTCCATCTCGGTGACAAGCTCGCCAGTGATTTCCTCGATGCGGCGGAGCTCAGCCTCAACAGGCTTGAGCTTCTCGGTGGCCTGGATGGCTGACCAGTCCTTGGCGTCGGCACCGATGTCGATATCCAGCTCAACATGGCGGGTAGGGTTGTTGATTCGCTGGGCTGAAGAATTGTCAGCATGTTAAACAATAGATTAGAGCAGAGCATGCATGCAACGAAACCACCAA
Organism: Fusarium sp. Na10; assembly: GCA_002234255.1. Lineage (NCBI taxonomy): Eukaryota > Fungi > Ascomycota > Sordariomycetes > Hypocreales > Nectriaceae > Fusarium > Fusarium sp. Na10. Next base: position 13,887 of record NJCS01000089.1, read on the forward strand.
ACATGCTACGATCAGGGACCATCACATACAACCAGTAACAATATTTTCGAAACAAACATCAAAAGCAGCGTCAGCATGTGATGTAAAGACGGTCCTCGATTCCCCGACAACGTCTCTGGGTCGACCGTACTCGTTGCCAACGGCATCTCGAATCTGCAAAGCTATGTCAGTTTTGCTTTGTGACTTGCATGCATATGCGCGCAACGTACGTAGAGGTTCACCACCATGCCATCGCCCTTGTAGCCATCGACTGTCGCTGTCACCACGACAAGTGTGTCTTTTCCGACAAAGTTGCGCACACAGCGTTCCCTCTTTGAGCTCTCTGCTTGTGCGATCAGATCGAACTTCAAAGCGTTGGCAGCGCTAACAAGCAGCAGAAGGCTGCAGATATACTGCACCAATTTCTTTTGGAGGGCCATTGCCATGGTCAAACACTTTGTGGTAGAAGTTGATCTCCCTCTCCAATAATCGTATTTTATCGTATCGTGGATGATAAGTCGGAGAGGAAAGGCTACGTAAAGTAGTTCTTGAGGCAGTCAAGGGGCTTCAACATGAACTTGGGGTCTAAACTGAAAGGTGTCCCAGTTGAGCTGTGCCCCACATACGGGAGACCCCCTACGTTTAACTTGCGACCAATGATATGAATCTGGCACCTGCCTTGTAGCCTCCATCACGTGTGGGTCCAGCCTCGTCAACTTCAGTCCGTTTTCGCGCCTGAACATCACAGTCTAAATACAAACCATCACTATCACCGGCTGATTACTTCAACAAGAGCGATCGCACAGGTCTTCAAGATGCCCAAGTGTAAGCCTGCCTCCTAACCAAGTACATAGCTCCAAGAGGAAACACTCGCTAACTCATATCACAGTCTTCTGTAAGCCCCGTCCCTCGTGCGCCCGAATCAACAAAGGCCCCTCCAACTAACAACTTGTTCCCAGGCGATTATTGCGATGTCTACCTCACGCACGATTCCATGAGCGTCCGCAAGGCTCATAACAGTGGTCGAAACCATTTGCGAAACGTAGTTGATTATTACCAACGTGTGTCCAGTCTGGAGGTCATATTATAGTATGAAACTGACGTCCTTCACAGAAATCGGCCACGAGAAGGCTCAATCCGTCATCGACTCCATCACCTCTTCTTACGCTGCCGAAGGCCAAGCACACGCAAATCCTATGCTTCCTCAAAATCAACCAGGACAGGGCTTTCCTCCCCCTCCTTTTGCGTTCCCAGGTGGTAAGAAAGAAGATCCCATGATAATTAGGCATCAGGAGTACTTACACATGAATAGGTATCCCTCCTCCGCCTTTCCCGGGGATGCCAGGTGCGCCTCCTGGACAATTCCCTCAAGGACTACCCCGTAAGCACATCTTCCCCCTTCAAAAACGAAACCATTTCTGACAGGATCCAGCCCCTCCTGGCGGTGGTCGAGGCATGCCCCCGATGCCCCCATTCCCTGGGCCCAATGGCATGCCAGTACCTCCTAACGGTCTTCCATTCCCTCCTCCTCCAGGCGGCTTCCCGTTCCCTCCTCCGGGCGCTCCAGGAGGACCTGGTGCTTCCGGCGGTGCCCCTCCTCCTTTTCCTGGCATGCCTGGCATGCCTCCGCCCGGCCAAGGATTTCCACCACACGGATTTGCTCCTCCTGGAGCCGGAGCTCCTGGACATGAGAAGCGATGAGTGCCATTTCTATGGCAAGGATAAGGTTTGGGCTGATTATAACCATAGCATCATTGGCGAATTGGGCGTTAGACCATAACTGGGAAAATGGAAAGTATTTTCAGTTGGAGATACTGCGAGGTAAATGTTTTCTTAAATAAGAGGTGGGCTCCCGAGCACGAAATGAGCACCGGGCGTCTATCAATTTTGGTTTATTGGATAGTCACAGGAATACATGGTCCCGTTACTGCCACATTAGTCAGGCAAATATTGTGTGTGCATATTCATGTGTGTGCATCTGTCCTGGTAATTATCATACACGAGAGCAACTCTCTTCAATGTCAAGTATCCTCCAACCAGCTCCCATATAGAATCTCTTCAAAAAACAAAAACAAAATTCCCAGATAGCAAATCATAAGCAATATCATTTTCATAACACTCCATCATTCGTGTCGTAAAGCGTGAATCATCAGTCATGAATCTTTTGTCTTATATCTCCTGCAACGAGCAGTGGAAATTGTTTACCTCCCCTGGTACACGAAGACTGCCATCTGCACCAGTAAACCTGATCAGTTGTTCAGCATGATCAGGTCCTATTGAGAGACTTGTAATGATCGCGAGCTGCGCTCGATCTGATGACTTCTCCAACCCCATCACGAACTTCCTTTGGCCCGCTTATCTTCTTGCGAAGCTCTTGTGATCGCTTCTCACGCCGCCTCTCGCTGAATTTGCGCGGGAGGTTCTGCAACTCCTCTAATTTGCTTCCAAAGGAAAGCCTTCTCTTTTCTTTATTAGCGCGCCTGTGCATGTTATTGGCTCGCCAGAATGATCTTTTAACTTCGCCATCCGCCGAATGTGGCCTCTCGTCATCGTTGTAGTTTCGTCGTAGAGATTCAACACTGGACCGATGTCTCATGACTCGGAGGTTACCACTTGGAGTTCGCCCAATAGTGCGACGCTCCGTAGTGGGCCAATCATAGCTAGTGTAGTAGGAACCATCGCGAGGCGGCAGGACGGCAAATGTGCGCTTCATCCTGGCACTGAAGCTTCTCTGAGGTCCTTTCGGTCGGTTGTCTACCGGAGGATATTGGTAGGTCTGATCACGGAGTTCATCTGACCAGTGCAGATCACAGTCATCGTCACAGTATCCGTCGCACTCGTCTGAGTCCTCATTAGACCACTGAGGGCGCCAAAAAGGGTGCAATTTGTTTTCTTCCACGGGGCTATCGTCGGAGCCAAGATACGCTGGTTCACGTTCCATAGTGGGCATTCCTCTGATCCTCCCGATACGCGAAAGGGACAGAGTGCGCGACAAGAAGCTCGAAGGTCTTCGAGTGGACGATGTATAATCAACCGAGTGGCGTCGTGTACGATTGAAAGCGCGGCGTACCACAGAAGGACGACGAGGGGGTTTTTCGTTCATCGACTCAAAGTAGTTGCCCATTTGTGCCATTTTCTCATGAGCTGGAGTCGTTCCTGATGGGGTGGCAGGGATGAAGTTGATAACTGGTGGGTGGCTAGGTGGCTCGGGAGGCGCTCGCGGGTTTCGGAGAGGAGAGTCGACATCGTCAAGAGAAAACTTTGGCTGAGGAGGTGTGGTTGGAATGTCCTCCGAGGAATCAGTCGGCATTGGCACATCCAGATCTTCCTCTGCCTCCGATTGAGTCTCGTCTGACGACTCAGAGGGTTTCGTCGAATGATCTATCATCAATAGGGACGAGTTCTGGTGTGGGTACATCTGCACTGCGAACGCTTCTGATACCACTGGATTGGTCCCATTTGTATCGACTGAAGCCAACGAAAATGGAGTGTTTTGTGAGCCATATCCCTTTGTGTTCAAGAAGTCGTCATGGCGTTCAGAACCTGACCGACGGTGACTTTCTGAGGCATTGGAAAACGTTCGTGCCCCTGGCGTGTCTTCTGAGAAGCGAAGATCGGGCACTCTAGGTGCGTCCTTCTTCTTGTTCAGGTATTCCTGCAAGGCGTTATGAAGCTTCATACTCTCCGTTGTCAGGGAACTGGCTCTTGAACCGTTACGGCTAGTAGGAGCAGATAGAGAGGACGAGCGAGCAGGCACGATAGGTGGGTAGTCCATGGTTCTCTCATCAGAGCTTTCGGACGTGGAATAAGATCGACCTTTCAATTGACGCCGCACAATGGGAGGCTCATCTTTCGTTGATCTACCGTTCAGCGTAGGGCTGGCGCTGGTGGTGCGGCTCGACTTTCGGCTAGAGTGCGACCTCAGTGACGGCTCTCTGGACTTGGTTTTGTGTGATGATAGTCGACTAGGAACAACCACCACAGGTATGCCCCCTGCTTTCCAGACTTCGCGTCGAGCCCTACTGCTGGAGATAGAATTAAGTGTCGCGTTCGAGTATTGACTTTCTGACTTCGGAGCAATTGAACGGTTTCGATCGCATGAATCAGTACGCGATCTGTTCGACTTTGGAGAGGTTCCGATTGAGGTGGAAGACTCATTGGTGGAGTCTCTCAGAATGGTCTGTTTTCGCACATGACGCAGTGTCCTCTGCCTCTTGGGGACTGTGTCCAAAAGATAGGCCTCCACAACAGTCGAGACAGTGGATTTAGTAGAGATGGCCGACATCCTACGTGGGTCAGAGGTTGCGATTGTGGTCGATGTAGCCGAGGGGGGGATATCACGGCTCGAGGTGCCTCGCGGAAGTGTCTCCGTCGGTGTCTCTGTCGTTTGGTACAAAGGCATTCCGCGCACAGCTTTAGCTGCTTGTGTCGGTATGATTGAGTTGGGCTCCACGACTCTCACCCTGTTTGGGCTTAAACGAGGCATAATAAGTGCTTCAGGCCTCTTCTTCACAGTCACCAGTCTTTGCAAATTGTGGTCCCATTCTTGCTCTACCTCACTGACAGAGCCCCAGTCGCTGTCGTTATGAGCCCAATCTCCTGCTGGTGACCTGGACGTACTGCTCCCTTCCGAGTGAGGTGCCAGGTTGCCCAAAGCCAAACCGAGGTTTTCAGACCTGTCGACACGAGAATCTGGGTCAAAGATCTTGCGTACAGTTGGTCGTGAACTCTGATTGACAACAGATTTGTCTTCGTCTTCGGATGATAAAGGCTCTTCTCGCGCAGTTGTGAAGGAACCAGATTGCGATTCACCAGCTGTAGTACTTGAACCAGCACGGTCACTAGCAATGGGCCTTAGTAATTGCGGGCGACTTGTGGAATGAGGCGGCGTCACATCGGGCGTAGGCGGGCTCTTCTGATTAGGAGGCGTGGTGGGTGGACGCAGATGTGATGGCTGGGGAGTTCGTAATGCGATATCGGTCGCAGCTGGACTATTTGTCTTGCCAGAAGAGTTCTCCGACGGCTGGTGCGAATGTCTCGGCGGGGTTGGTGGTAGATCTGGACCACTACTTATCCTTCGCGACTGATGTTTGAGAGTTCGTGGGCTCGATGGATGCTTTCCATTGCCAGAAACAGAACTGTTTGTAGCCAGGTCATGTCTGATTAAAGGGCTAGAAACTCGAATCGGTAATTCGGAGGTCCTTTCGGATCGACGTCGTGGAAGAATCTTGTGCTTTTTGAATTGTAATTGACTGGTTGGGCTGGTCTCGTGTTGTGTTTGGAGAGGATAATCAGCGGGGGGAGCCATCATGACTGGCGATGGAATAGAGTGTGCTGATAGCATGGCTTTTATTAGATAAAAGGTTTTTACAACTTTTGCTTCGCGGCAACGATGTTGGAACGGTTTGGTGTTGGCATGCTGGCTGCCATCGGACAGGAAGCAGGGTTTTGGAACGGTTGCGGAACACAACAAGAACAGGTCAGACGGTAGTCCGAGACATGCAAGTAGGGAGGCGACGCGCTTGAAGAATGACGGGTCTTAAGCAGAGCGAGAGTTAGGAGCAGCTTCGAACGCGAACTAGCACCCGAACATATCGCAAACGTGGCTTACAGAGTTGCGTTGAGTTGTCGAGCGCGACAGTCGAGTGCGCATACTGGGATGAGATGAGTGCAGTAAGAAATCTCCAGTTGGAATCACGTCAAACTCGGCACATGAAATGATGGATGATCTTAGCTTCCAGTCACTACTGACGGAGATCAAAGGAAGAATGCCAGAGATGGGACAGGGACGAGATAATGAGGTGAGGTGAGATAGCGAGAGAATTGGCGACGCATTGTTTGAGGAATAAGAGTGAGTACCTAGAGTCTGGAGCACCTACCCACTAACCTGTAGATGACGGGAGAGTGGAGGAACCCAGCCATGGAAGCCCAGAAGAAGCAAGTCCTGTCTGGTAGCCTGTCAAGGATCGAGAAGGAGGGAGGGGGGGCAGCTGCGGGCCAGTTTCTAGTAGCCCTCGGTGGTCTCGAAGTCATATTCAGTGGCCCCAGTGATGCATTTTACGACCTGCAGTGGCCCAGCGGCCCGGGCCAACAGGCGCGCTTCCTCTCTCCTCTCCACTCCACTCCACTCCACTCCACTCCACGTTCAATGAGGTCAAGTCACCCAGTGCAAGAAGGAGCGAGTCGTCGAGTCCTTCCATTCTCAGTGAGGATTGGCGGTTCTGGTTTCTGACACTGGACCACTGACGCAACCACAAGCTACGCTGGGGGCCATTGGATTGATCCAATTCGTTTTCCGAGTGCTAAATCAGGACTTCTATTTCGAGTTGCAGCCTCTTGGCTTACTGATTTATGCGCAGAGAAATTCAATGCAATAATAGACGTGTCAGGGCTGTACGGTCCACATTGTCATTGTCGTAGGGCAAATGCCGAGTCTTAGGAGGGGCCAACTGAGTAAGCGGATAGGATCTTGCTAGAGCGTCTAGATGTTCCAGGGCGCTTTCACATACGCAAGGGATGGTATTGAGTTCTTTGTCTGTAGCTCGGCAAAGCTGGCTGGCTGGATTGTGCCGTTTTAACCCTTCTATTGGACAGAATCAGGCGCCTCAGTCAAAGCCTAGAACTTGAGGCGTTTCCTCATACTTTGAGACAGTGCGATGAGTTGAATGTTTAATGTATCGCGACAGTGAACTTTGGGCAGATGCTTTCAATTCGTAGCCCCAGACCTCGAGGGCCCAAGAAAAAACCGATAGAACGCATCGTGGGACTAAACATATTAATGACACAGTACCTCTAAATAACCTCATTGGCTTGTGATTCGGAGGGGCCCATGAAGGGGTAGTACATATCCTTTTGCGGTAAAAACGAGCAGTTCATACTCTGGACCTCTTCTAAGAAAATGTCCAGTGGTATTCACACTCCTTGATTGCCGAATGACGAAAAATGCAAGGATCATAGCTTGATCAAGACTCAAGGAGTCAAGAGTGCTGGAAGAATGGCAAAGTGCCCCGCTCATATCGTTTGTGTGGTGGAATAAGTAGCGGTAATCAAGGTTGTCCAGATCGATTGATGGCTGGCTGAATGTCTCTTTGACCATGTTGCAAGCCTTGGTTTGGGTTTCAAATTCAATGCTATTGGATATATCCTCGGGTCGATTGCCCCTAGCATTCGTGTGTTTGTCCTCTATATTCTTTTCAATAAACCATGCCACCTGAATCGCAGTTCTGGGTGCCAACTTAAGTGCTTCGCATGACACCACCATCAAGTTTCTCTCGGGGACAAATCCGCCGTGTTGAAGCGAAACCCCACCGGGTTTGTGACAGAGCCACCATGAAAGAATGGCAACCCAGCTTGAGTTTCTGCATGCCAGCATAAGTGTTGCCTTGACCAACCATTCAGGAGCGAAAGCACCTCTCCCACCCCGTTCACTCACCTGCCTCTGCATGTCTGAATAATCGAATCAAAATCGTTTGCTGCAAGTCGTGCAACCAGAGCGATTACCAGCCTTTTTTTTTATCTTCTTCTCTTGCGTCTTATCAGGGGCTAATAAGATACCTAGGCTGGTAATTCGGCTTACTGCGTAATATCCATCGACTCTCACTTGGGTAGATTGTCAAATGTCTGAGCCTGCACTTGAGTCTACACGTGAACTTGAACGAATAAGTGATGCTCAGTCAACTCGCCGTGACCAAGTTGCCATTTTATTGACAGGGCCCAGGCATACTCGATGCACCCCTTAGGAGTACAGGCTCTAACAAACAGTCTTGACAAGTTTCAAGAAGTTGGCCTCACACGTCTCATATTCAGCCCTGCAAGTGGACGTCGGCGTAGCTGATTGATGAGCGCATGCAAATAATTTTGTTCGATATGATATCACAAGGACTCTCTGTACCTGACTAGTTCCTGCCCCTGCGTCTTGCAAGCGGTGTTTATTGTGATCGAAACCCCTATGGCCTATGGTGAATAGTCTACTGTGAGAGGTGGTTACCCTGGAGCATATAGAGCGATACTACCTCAGGCATGCTTTGTTCTTGATGCATTAAGAACACAACGTCACGACATGATGAGATGCTACAGTATCGTGTGTGTATGTGGTACTGTCAAAACATATCCAAAGACAGTACCATGATATAAAGCCGTAGGTAGTTTCATGGCTATGAGTACAATACTACCTACTATGTAGGGAGCCAAGATAGTGCGTAACAGCAGCCCACAGGCCCTAAGTACTGGAAGGACATTGTTGGTAGTCAGTGCATAAAGCATACTGCATTACTGACAGACACAAGTGATCTCAGCTGTTCCTAGGGGCCGAGTAATGTAATATCATTGGATGGATATATCCAACATTATCCATGATAACTATGATTATTCTAGCAGTACAATTTTGATCATTCTGGCAATGGAGCAGACTACCCTACAGCTAATCACAGATCCTCCGGGTTTCCCTAGAAGCTTGCAAAGGTCTCAAGATGTATGAAGCGTATACTCAACACCACGACGTAATAGGCGAGATATCCGACAACCTATAAGTTTGCATGTGTAGTCGCAGACTTGTAGTTGAGCGATCGTCCTGTTGGAATATCCAACAAGCCCGGGAGGTTTCTGAACTGAGCAGTCACTGATAAAACAAGCAGTGGAAATCGCTGCATCTTGTGTGAGCAATACGTCTATGAAACGAAACAAGGAGAACTGCCTCCAATTTACCGTATCTGGAGACCAGAATACCACCTACCAGCCTCCACACCGGCATCCATGCGACAGTCTACGAAGATGGTTGGGACGAGGAATGATCTGCCAGGTTTGCCTAATGAAACTTGCTGATAACCCACGTGCGAGAATGAGAATACCATTATCATCACGAACCCCATCTCACCGTAGAGTAGCGGCACAATTTTCTGCAGCACCGTAGATCGACACTTGAGCCAAACGCTTCCTTGCTCCAGCTCTCGGACCACCCTCGAGGAGCAAGAAAACACCAGACCTTGATATAGGGTGTCAAAATAAGCTTGGGAAAAACCCCCCAAGCTTAGGCTAGATTTACCTAAATATTTTTATTGCTTAGGGTCAAGGTCCTGTGTTTTCTTTCCTCCCCTAGACCACCCACTATTCACAAGGCTCGAGCGTCATGGCAGTACGCCAAAAGGGCTGCTCGGGTTGATAGACCCCCACTCAGTGATGCAGCCTGGGCCAAATCGACAAGGCAGCTCGATAAGCTTACATAGAGCGCAAATATGCAGAGCTTTCCCAGTCGCTGGACTCAACAGCAAATCCCCGCAACGAAGGGCTCTGGCCAGGATTTCGCTCCCACGAGATCTCGAGATCCAGAAGGGCTACCGACCACTGTGTTGGCCACCATCGCGTTCTTCATCTGTTCTTGCTTACGATGGGCTGATTATCACAGGAATCGAGGTGAGTGGTCATTCAGCCTGATCTTGCAGTAACTGCGTGCGGGGATGAGGTGTGCTGATGGCGACAAAGATACGAGCCGCCGTCGGATTTGTATGGCCAGCCTTGTTAATTCCCTCAACTTGAGTATCGTGCCTTGTTGTCTAGTTCTGTCCTGGCCATACCCGCAGAATGTTGACGCGCCGATGTCACCTGAATAAAGACTAGATGAACAGCTCACGTTATGTGGCGTTTGCGAACCGATGGTGAAGTCCAACCTACTGTTCATCACGGACTTCTCCATGGGCCGATTCCCACAATAGAGCCGGAGGCCCTGTTGCGAATCCGAACGGAGGCTCCACGTTATACATATTTATCAACGTCGTCAGGTCCAGTTCCCTAAAGCTTACTGGTAGATAGGGCCTGACGCTAGAATCTGAGGCTGAGTGCCGATGAGGCTGTGGCTATGATGCTGTTGAGATGTGGATACCTGAGGCCTATATCCCTCTGTATGTAGCCTGCCCTTAGGGCCCAGTTAGCTAGCTTCTTCCTTCATATACACCTTATGCCTTTATACCCTTATTAACAGGTTATAAGCCTTTATATTAATTACTATATCTTTATAAAAGACCTTTAAATAGTTATCTTATTACTTATTAGCTATTAATTATACTTACTATTTTAAAAAGTAAAAGTATAATATAATAAGCTTCTTTTATTTNNTTTTATTTTTATATTTTACTAGTTAATATTTTAAAATATATTACTTTAGCCTTTATATTATATAAAAAATATCTTTTAATTAACTAATTAATTACTTTATTAAAATCAGTACTTTAAAAAGTATATTTTATTTTTTTTAGTTTCTTTTTTATAAAAAAATAATATATATTTAAGAATAATTTTAAGTTCTTAATAATTATATATATTGCCCTATATAAAGAAAAATTTTAAAAAAACAAAATTAATTAAGATTTAAACCCTTAGTCTTTAAATTTAATATTAAAATACCTAATTCTTAGTAATTTAAAGACTATAATTATATAGGTACTTAATATTCTTTATAATTAGATTTATAATATATTATATATAGTTTAATTAAAAGATTTATATAATAGCTAAAATACTAAAGAAAAAGTAAAAACGCTAAAAATAGCGCTTTTAAAAGTTATAAATTAATATAAAAGTAAAAAAGTGCCTTACTATTTACTATACTTTATTAAAATGCTTCTTTACTATTTATTATAAAAAGGTCTTATTTATAAAGGTATCTAAAGATTCCTTAAAGTAAGTATAGTAATATAGCTTATAAATTATTAATAAAAGTAAAAGGGATATTATTAAGATTAAGTTACCTTATTACTATAGGTATTAGTAAGTCTAAAGTATAGTATTATAATTACTTAAGCTACTATATTACTTTATAGTCTTTTAAAAAGTTATTTAATAAGAAAGATTTTACTATAACAGTCTATATAAGATTATATATATACTTAGATAATAAGATATATAGTATATTAAGTAAAAATATAAAAAAGGAAAAGTAAAGTAATTATATTAAATAAAATAATATACTTAATACTATTAATTAAAAAGCTAAAATTAGTAGCTAGTTATAATAATTAAAGTTTATTAATAACTATTACCTTAAAATCTTAAGGATTAAAGAAATATATTTTATAAAATAATATTCTTTCTATAAATACTATAGAAAATACTAAAGATTAATTAAAAAAAGAAATAGCTTTTATAAAATTAATTCTAATTTCTAGTCTCTTTAATATAATCTAAAATAAGATTAAATACTCTAGCTAAGATATAAATAAATTAATATAAAAAACTTAGGAAATTATTTAATTATTAATTTAGAGTTCTTTTAATAAAGATATCTATACTATAATAATAACTTTCTTTAATCTTAAATAAAAGGATTTCTCCTTATTAAAGGTATATATTACTAAACTTAATAAAATATAAAAAGAGCTAAAGGTAAAAAAGCCTAAAACTTTAAAAAGATTCTATCTATATATTATAATATAAGGAATTTAAAAGACTAATCTAGTTTAGTATTTTAATTAGTAATATAAGATATAAATATACTATAAAGTTACATTAAAGAGGTTTATAAGATTTGTAAATAAATAAATAAATATAAAAATATAAGTAAAAACCAATATAGCTAGTATTTAATAAAAAAAAAAATTAAAACTATTCTAGTATTTAATAATAAAAAGGAAAAGAAAATAAAAAAGAAAAAGAAATAAAAAAAGATTCTAACTATATAACCTATATACTAAGTAAGAAAGGTTTTTAATATAAAGTAAGTAACTACTAAAAGTTATATTTAAAAAAGAAAAGAACTAAACTATAACTATAAAATATAAAAAGCTATAAAATAGCTAATATAGAAAATATAGGCACTTACTAAAATATAATTACTATTAGTAAAGATCTTTATATAAAAAAGTATAAGATTTTTAAAGACTTATTACTATTTATTAAGGAAATTATTTTAAAATTAAATAATAACTTTAAATATAAATATAAAAAGACTTTTATAGTTATTACTAAGTTCTTTTAGTATAATAAGGATTTTAGTAAAAAGATTATTTAAATTAATAAATAAAATAGAAAGTTAATAGTAATATTTTTAATAAATAAAGCTATAATTATATTTAATAATATCTTTATTAATTTAAGTTACTTAATATACTATTTTAATAAAAAGAAATAGTTTACCTTTCTTATAAAAGTTAAAAATATAAATTTAATAATAATAAGTAATAAAGGAAAAATATATATAATAAAATATAAATTAGTAAATATTAATATATAATATAAAAGCCTATTACTTAAAAGTATAGTATTTACTTTAAATAGAGTAGTAAATATACTAAGTCTAGGGATCTTTTAAAAAAAAGGAATTATTATAGATAGATATAAAAATAAACTTATTAAAAGAAAGTTAGGAACTATAATTAGTAATATTATCTAGAAAAATAATATAGTAACCCTATAATATTAATAAAAGTATAAGTATTATAACTTTATTAATTTTTTAATAAATATAATATAAAATAAGGTAGAATTTTTACTAATATATAAAAGACTTGCCTATATAGAAAAGGAAAGAGTTATTTAAGTATATTAATAAGTAAGTATTTGCCTTAATTTAATAAAATTAAAAAACTTTAACTATAAATTATATTAAATAGTAAAAGTAAATACTATAATAAGTAAAACTCCTATAATAAAGGCTTTAAAGTTTCTTAAATATATTTTTTAATATCTAATTAAATATAAGCTAGTTAAGTATAGTAACTATAGATATTTATAATATAAAATTAATATTATTACTAGATATTATTAAATCTTCTTTTTAATATTAAAAGCTAAAGCACTAGGATAAATTAAAAGCTAGAAAGTAAGTATTAAGAAATAAGCTAATAAACTAAAGGTTTAAATAATAGGCTTTAATAATATAGTAAAATACTTTATATATAAATTTAAGTTCTAGATAAATAAAAAAGGTATTATTATTTAATATATTTCTTTATACTTTTATAAATAAAATAGAAAAATTAAAAAAGCTAGATAATTATTATAAGAAGGAGTATAAGTAATCTATATTAAGACAGGTCTACTTAATATTTTATAGCTATCATATATAGAAATAAATATATATATAAATAATTATTTACTAATAAGTACTAATAAAGACTAAAAGTTATTAATTTATTTAATATTTAGTTTAATTAACTTAAAATATATACTATATATTTAATATATCTAAATATAGGGATATATTGCTTATATTTACATTCCTTTTAAAATGAAGGTAAAAAGTAATAAAATAGTATTATAGGTATAGAAAGGTTAATTAGTTAGAATTAAAGGTTACTATAGTTATATTTATAAGGTCTAGCTTTTTAAGGATAATTAGGTAATTTAAGCTTAAGATATTTAGTTTAATAAGAAGTTTCTTAAGATAAAGGATAAGGTACTAAATACTAAATTTAAAGCTATACTTATTAATCTTAAGATTATTAATAAAGAATAACTTATCTTTTAAAGTAAAGTTAGGTTTCTCTAGGGTATAAAAACATTATAAACTTAAAAAGTACTATTAAAAGGTATTTAAAAGGAAACCTTAATAATATAGAAATAATCTATTAGTAATTAGTTATAAAAAAAAGCTAAGTAAAAAAAGAAGCTAGTTTTAAATTAAAAACCTTAGCTATATAAGCTAATCTTCCTAAGTATTAATTATTTATATTATTCCTTAACCTGTATTCATTATACTATATTGCCTTAAGGCCTAATT
>NJCS01000890.1:302-17928 GCA_002234255.1 Fusarium sp. Na10
TTAGCTATACCTTGCGTATTGGCTATAGAGATATTTGACTTTTTTTTTAATAAAAAATATAGTATTAAGATAATTAATTAATTGATTATAATATCCGGTTCTTGGTGTTTTGGCCAAGGTGGCCAGTCTGTGGGGGTGGCCGGTCTGTGGGTAACGGACGTTAAGTTATGTTCGCGCTTGCACGGATATAGCGATTGTATTTTAAGTGGCATATTGCTCGGCTGCTAGTGATGGGTGGCTGGGATTGTTACCAAAAGTGGTATTACAACCAGCCTCATTATCATGAAGTTGAGTGAGCAGTAACACAACAGTCAATACGATATACATGCTGTCAGTGCCTCGTGTGTGTAATTTGAGAGCTGTGTATACAGATGTTATCTTTATGCAAATGATACCTTGAGTTACATCAAGATCATTCAGTATCGTACACTCCCGTGACACCTGGGTAAATTATTCGGTGCAATTCAGTACGAGTCCGTGCTTAATAAATCACATCGTCTGGTATTGTAGAAGTGGACTCGGCTTGATTACCCTCTTGGTTGTCCTTCCTGACATGTCAGGGTCCCAAAAACTACCAAATAGGGGCATTCCACTCGCCAGGATGTCCCGTGGGGATAACAAGATCTGAGTGACCGGGTGACTCAAGTTGACCGTGTATACAATCATGATTATTTGATACAGAGCCGAGTTAGTAACTAAGACTACATACTTACCACCATAGACACTCTAGCACACTTATCTCTTACACAATGAGACCGAATGTTCTCCTGATTATCCATTACTATATATCAAGTCACTATCGTTGGTGGCCTAGTCCTCATACATCATGGAGACTTCAATGCTTTCAGGTCTCTCAGTAGTTCATCCAGGACCTACAAATCCGGCAAAATACGATATGTCTCGTCCATTAACAGTCCCGCCAATGAATACCTCGAGAACCAATATCGGTTCAATCCCGAGGGAATCCTTTGACCTCGAGATACTGCCAGTCCGAGATGATCCAAAACCAGACAATGCATCTTTCGACCATATCGATGACTTGGAAATGAGTCAACCTGATCGTCCAGATTCAAACACAGAGACTGTCGAAGTTGCACCAACTATCTGGGACCCTTTCATGAACCGCTTCAGGCTTCTCTCGACCTGTCTATCCCAAGTAAATAATGCTCTCAGCGATGGTGCTACTGGTGCTTTGATCCCCTATATGGAGAAGTATGTCAATCATCTTTCCGCCGAACGACATAAGCTAATGTGTTTAGGTACTATGGCACTGGCTATGGCACTGTATCTCTCATCTTCGTCGGTAAAGCCATTGGATTCATTGCAGCGGCAGTATTCATCGATATTCTCAGAGCAAAACTCGGTCGAGCCAAACTCCTCGGTCTTGGCCAAGCCCTTGTCACTCTGGCATACATCCCCATCATATGCGGAGCCCCTTTCATCGTTGTCGTTCTATCGTTCTTCTTTATCGGCTTCAGCATCTCGATAAATGTGGCCATCGGAAACCTTTTCTGTGGTGGTCTCCAGAACGGAACGTTCATGCTGGGTGTACAGCACGGGACTTACGGAATAGGGGCAACCATCGGCCCTGTCGTTGCGACAGCACTCGTTACCGCTGCAAACACCGTGTGGAATAAGTACTATATAATAACATGTGTGCTCGGAGCCTTAACCGTCGCATTAGGAATGTGGTCGTTCTGGAGATACGAGCAGGAGTTGAGTCCTGCGGCGTGCCAGAGAGAGACGGCTCAAGTTGGAGACTCCGTGTCGAACAGCATCTTTCTTGCCATGAATTTACGCATCGTATTTCTTGGTTCACTTTTCATCTTTGCCTACCAAGGAGCCGAGGTCTCTATTTCTGGCTGGGTCATTTCTTTTCTTATCAACGACCGTGATGGCGATCCTTCTTCAGTTGGTTATGCAACAGCAGGGTTCTGGGCTGGAATCACCATCGGTAGATTCCTCCTTTCTGCACCTGCGCAGCGAATCGGCGAGAAAACGCTTGTGTATGGCCTCATCATAGGGGCCGTTGCTTTTCAGCTTCTCGTCTGGCTCATTCCTAACATCGTGGGCAACACTATCGCCGTATCTGTTGTCGGTCTTCTCCTTGGTCCTATCTACCCATGTGCGTCGGCTGTTTTCCTGCGAGGCATGGCTAGGCGGGAGGCTTTGACTGGTATTGGCATGATCAATGCTTGCGATAGCGCAGGTGGAGCTATTGCACCCTTCGTTACAGGTCTTCTGGCCCAGACGTTTGGCACCTTTGTCCTTCATCCAATTGTGATCTTCTTGTTTGTTGTCATGTTGATGTGCTGGTGTTTTATTCCAGCCGAGGAAAAGAGGACGGAGTGACCAGACAGCGTTAAAAGAGGGAGGGAATAGGAAATTGGAGAATTTATGAACGATTGAAGTGGCATTAATGTCGAAATTTTGTAGAGAATCGATTCGATCCAGGCTGACCAAGTCTATTCACAAATCTATAATGAATCTATGTGATCTCCGTAGATGGCTCGCACCTAGTCTATCCTTTATGTTT
Source organism: Fusarium sp. Na10 (assembly GCA_002234255.1). Lineage (NCBI taxonomy): Eukaryota > Fungi > Ascomycota > Sordariomycetes > Hypocreales > Nectriaceae > Fusarium > Fusarium sp. Na10. Next base: position 2,839 of record NJCS01000890.1, read on the forward strand.
TAAATGGCTATGGATGCCATTTCCTATTCCCCCTTTCCATGTAATTAATTCATACCATATTAAATACGGCCACGGGCAGCATCCTTGACAGAGACGGTACCAGCCGCAATGTCCTTGACAGTCTGAGTGATGCTAGACCAGTCACGGAACGTGACGAAGGGAACATTCTCGTTCTCACACCAGGTAACAAGGTCTATGAAGTGTTAATATTTGCGAACAATACTGGAAATCGATATTTTACTCACCCTTGTCGGCCTTGGCAAACAGCAGATCGGTCTCCTTAGCGGCTGAGAGATCAGAGACACCATCGCCAGCATAGAACATGGTAGGTCGGTTGGGAAGCGAAGAGTACTTTCGGATCTCGATAGACTTGTCATGGCCATGAATACTAGAAAAGTCAGCACTTTCTCATCATATCAACGAAGATTTCGGATTTACCTGTCATCATGGAACTCAATTTGCCAGCCCCCCTCATCCTTGAGAGTCTTACCCTCTCGTGCCTTCACATCGTTGCTGACAATCTGGATATCCCAACCAGGGCCCAGAAGAGTATCCAGTAGAGCTCGAATGACGGGGGTCATGCCGCCACTGAGAATGACAATAGGGACATTGTTCTCCTGAGCCCAGTCGTAGAACTCCTTGAAGCCAGGGTCGAGCTTAATGTTCTTGAGGAGAATCTGGATGCACTCGTCAAAGGGGGTCTTGACGCTGTCAAGCATCTCGACGAAGCTATCGCGGAAATGCATGTTTCCAAAAAGAACGTCCTTGTTAAGCTGGCGACGGCGCTCAACACCGAATCCAAGGTTGTCGGTCATGTAGTCATTAGAATCAGCGGTGGTGACTGTTCCGTCAAAGTCGGTAAAGAAGATGAACTTGGGATCGTTCTTGAGAGCTGGGGTATCGGAAGAAGCCATGATGACGGTCTGTAGTGTATTATTGCGTATGTTGATGACTCAGTGAGATCCTTATTGGAGTCTCTTCCGGTTTTATGAAAAGAGTGAGTGAATTGGATATCTCTACAACTGTAGGTAGGTAGTCTAAAGCGACGATGTTGTTGAGAGAAGATATGACAGAGTAAGAAAATGGCGGGGGAGGGGCACAAGTTTTCATGAGAGACAAACAAATAGTTAATCGCGACAATAATGATCGACAGGAAATTAGAAACACCTGCTATAGACTGACTGAGCTGATTGGAGGTTGATACTGAAGGATCCTTACTAGTTAAATGAGTAGCAATATAAATCACGTACTGTACATAACAGAAAACACCGCATATCTCGTTATCGGTTCTTCCGCCTTGGCCACGGTTCGACTGTCTGTCGTCATTGTCATGACTCTCAGGAACTGCAGGACATGAATAGTGCCCCTCCACACCCTCTTCTCCCTGTAATTGCGCTGCAATATAGCTCCTAAGGAACCCTGAGTCGAGTCGCACCCAAAGGACCCTGGCCAAAGCGAGTAGGGCGGTGACTCTATTCGGCCTTGCTCCGGCGGCAGAAAATACCCCGGCTACGGAGCCCGGCTGTAGCTTTATCGGCTCGGCTCATGCGTTCATCCCATCATCTCAACAATTGTTGCCGAGCTACAAGTCCAATCGTCCACCCTCGACGTCGCCGCTGCGATACACGCTTCCTTTGGTCGCAATGCAGCCGTTTGCTCGTCCTGCGGTTCGGCTTGTCTGGAACCATGCGCGATTTGGGCTTGATCGATCCGCGAGGCCCGCGAGGTCTTGCTGGGGCCCCTCGATAGTGCAGAGCTCAACAATATGTGTGCGATGCAATTTTCAGGCCATTGGTCTCCGAGCAAGACTCTATTCGACGGAGCGACCACCGAGAGATTCCGAGAAGAATTCAAGGACGAATAAAGATGTCGAGGATGAGCTTGAATCTATACTTAAACCTCGGCCAAACGTTTTCAAAGAGCTTCAACCGCCTGCCGATATACCTAAGCTGGAAAATGTCAAATCTACCAGTGCAACTTCCGAAAGCGCTGCCCCTAAAGACACAAAACCTGAACCTCCCAAGGCCGAGACAGATACAAAGCCTAGTGATGAAACCTCTCAATCGCAAGCACCATCAGGTCTTCAAAACCTGCGACACCTTACCCTGAACCATATGAGCGAACTGAAGGAGAGATTCAGCGGTGCTATGGATAGACTGCAATCCCGAGCAATGAGTGCCTCACAAACGCTCAACGATATTACCGGATATACAGACATCGAGACCATCAAGCATCAAAATGCCAAGCTAGAAGCAGACCTTGCAGCAGCCCATGAGCGGGTCCGCGAGGCTCGCCAGGAATACAAGACATCGAACGCTAGTCGTGCGACAACACAACGTGAGGTCACAACACTATTGGCGCGGAAGGATAGCTGGTCCCCTATCGATCTTGAGCGCTTTACCGAGTTATACCGAGCGGATCATACCTTGGAGGGCAAAGTCGCATCGTCCCAAGAGGCTCTGACAGAGGCTGAGATAGAAGAGCAGCGCCTTAGCCAACAGCTAAATGCCGGAATCCTGAAACGTTACCATGAAGAACAGATTTGGAGCGATCGTATCCGACGGGCGAGTACCTGGGGTACCTGGGGCCTGATGGGCATGAACTTCCTTTTGTTCGTTATCCTACAGTTCGTGGCAGAGCCCTGGAAGAGAAGGAGACTGGTCAGGGGCGTTGTAGCTGAGGAGAAGGCTGTTCTCGAGGAGGTTCGCGGTGAGCTTGAACAGGTCAAGCTTGCTATCGAGAACCAAAAGACCCTGTCAACGGTTGAAGAAGCCTCAGAAACCGAGACCCAGGCAAATGCTGAAGCCGTGGCGTCAGAGAATGTGTTGCCGGGTGAGAGCCTCATGGCGGAGGAAACAAACTCCAGCCAAGAGCCAATTGCCGCCTTTAAATCAGTGGCTGAAGCGCCTCTCTCAGGACCTCTACCTACGAGGACATGGCAAGAAGCTCTTATGGACCCAGAATGGTGGAAAGCCAAATCACAAGATATCTACAGCGAGCGACGGATAGATCTTCGCATGCGGGACGTTTCATTATTGGTGCTGGAGGGCGCATTAGCCGGAGCGGTGTTTACAGGAAGTATTGCACTGCTTTTGTTTCGAAGATCATGACAAGATGTAAAATAGATATAAAGCTTATCATTGTATACTACTATAATAAAACTGAACATTCTCGTTGAGGAAGAACGTAACGATTTCTTTCTCGTTACCGAGTTATAGAGTTTGTCGGGTGAAGTTGATTCACGATGCTTCACGCCGTTGGCGAGCCAATCGGATGTTGGTGTTTTACATGACCGGTAGGGCTGGTAGCCAGAAAGGCAATACATACCGTACCGAAGAAGATGGAGTGGGACTAATAAACCTTGAGAGCTTAATGAAGTTAATATTTGCAACATGCCACATTTGATATTGACATGCGTAAAACCTGAGACTGTTTGTTGAGTTGTTGATATATCGTTATAAAATGAAGTCTGTCCGCCAAGAGCAAGTTCATCATGACACTTGAGCCTTTAACGGCCCCTAGACCCCTTGTCATTCCACCCTCAAGGGTGACCCTGACCATTAATTTGAGCTTGGATGATGAAAGTTCACATCAGGAATATGATTTGCCAGTCTTTGAGATTAACGGCAACTAATTGTTAAGGGTCTTGACGTTACAGATACTGACCGCTTTCCGATATGCGGTTTTAATCGGAGGTGTTTTGATCTTTGATCGGTGGGGCTCTAGGACTTCTAGGACTATGAAAGGTGACTTACAGCAGCCACAGATGCTTTTCCAGTGTAATTGTACCTTAACTTATTAGCTACACGGTGGGAATAAGGAAATGCACATATTAGAGTTTGTTATCTCCTGATTTCTATTGACAGGTTTGGAACTTTGTGGTCACTTATTTATGCATGATAAGAACGGTTCAAGAGTTTACCGTTTCAGAGAATGGTTTCACAAGCATTAAACCAAGTTTCTATATTCATGCGAAACTATCTGGTGATGGGTCCTGAAACGCAATTCGAGTAGGACACATGCTTGTGAATATGATATACAAAAGTGCCAAACAGACATTCCTTTCAAGTTCCATACGGTAGAGACTCTCAGGTATGGTTGCCTCATTGGAGCTCAGCCTCTTTGTCCACGTTATCATATCATCATTCTAGTCCTACCGAGGTTACCACTTGACAAAAGGATAAACTATAGTACCCAAGTAGACCATATCGCATCTTTCCCTGAAGAACTGAACAAACAAGGATCTGATGAACGATTCTGCTACAAACAGTGCACGTCGTCACCCACCATAAACCCGACTCAACTTATTAACCGGACGGAGAGCTACACCTACGCCGCTACAAATTGGAAGCTCCCCGCCAGCCAAACCCTGGATCTCCCCACCAAGAGCAGAGCGGCGGTGGTCTTAGCTCCTTGAGGTGGTCTTGGTCTGCCTGTATCCGTACCCTGAGGCCTTGCCTCGGGCATTCATTACCTACCAGTACTAGGGAAAGAAAGGTGTTGGGCTGTGCTTTGTCTCTCGACCCTCTCTTTTTTTCGTGTTTATCAAAATTCTTTTTTACACTGGTCTCCTCTTTGTGTCTCCTAAGAAGGACATCTATAACATTTCTTGGATCTATCAGTTTCCTCGGACTTTTATTAGCTTACCGCTAAATCCGCCAGAGTTAGCTCAGTGTTACTGCGCTGTGTCCTGCTGTGTTCTGCTCGCGCATTGAATCCTTGGAAAACGCCCGATAAAAACCCCGCCAATTTTACCCCCTCCTCCACCGAGTGGCGATGCGATTCCCTAAGGTACCAACCAACTCTACCTAGGAACTTATTGGATCACTGACGACATTTCTCACCTTTGACCTTCCAACCTACCACCTCTACCTAATCTCCCTGCCACCTGCCTGCCTGCTACTCAACACCTACCTAACTGCAGAGTACAGTACCTGCCCAAGGTAAGGCAAGGTACCACCATCATCTGCTTTTGGCAACGGCAGGCTTGATAAACCCAAACCCAAACTCTTTCCCTCAACCTCCCCTCCCCTCCCCTCCTCTCCCCCACCCGCCAGCTTCGGCCTCACCCACCTGAAGCGAAGCTTGACGGCGAAAACCTCCGCCAGCCATAAACCATCGTCGCGGACTCGCGCATACCTTAATTGCTCATACGCACCTGGGACACTCTGGCTTCCCTCATTCCCTGTGCTTCTGCCCCGCCCGCGCCTGGTCCGGCTCTCATAGTTTAACGACATTCATTAACGATAACGACACACAAGACAAGACGTCACCTGTCTCGTCGTCTATTTTACCACCCGCTCGCCCACCGTCGCCCGCTCATTATTGAGGCGTCGTCCTCACCACCTGATATCGGCTGTATTTTCAGCCATCCCCCCCTCCTCCAACCTCTTGTCGTCCAGCGCGAACGTATCGTGCAGCCACTTTCACCATGAATGACGATGATGCGATCCATAGCATCCACAAGAAGATTGAGCGCGAGAAGGCTCTCATCAACGCTGCCAATTCCATGAGAGCACAGACCAACAATGAAGCCGTTAGATCTCGTCTCGACTCACAAATGCGAGATGGTCGTCGCAATCTGCAGTTCTTTGAGGAGAAGCTGCGCGACATCCAGATGCGACGTGTGAACTCTGGTGTCGGGGACATGTCCCTTGGAGGATCTTCTGACGATGCTGGCGGTCCTCCTGCACCACCTCCCAAGGATTCCCGAGAAGATAAAGGATCTGATCTCATGCCTCCCCGCCATCCTTATGCTCCAGGTCCTCCTGGTGGTACGGCTCTTCCGAAGCCACGTCAAAATTTCACCAAGCTAGGTGCGTCGTTGCTGTGTCATCTCCATAGAAACTTCTCTGAGACTTTCCGTGTTTTCTGTACTGTGCTAATGTGAACGAAAACAGACTTGATCAAATATGATACACCACATCTGGGACCCCGCATCCAGCTCATGTTGTCGCAGATTCAATTCAAGCTAAACGTCGAAGAACAATATCTTAAGGGTATCGAAAAGATGGTTCAGCTTTACGGTATGGAGGGAGACCGCAAAAGTAAGGCTGACGCGGCTGCCCGAAAAGTCGAAAGCAAGCAGAAAATTATATTGTTGAAGCAGGCACTCAAGAGATATGAAGAACTGCACATCGATGCGGATGTTGCCGACGCCCAAGATGGTGAGTTGACAGACACTGCAGCACTTCCTACTTTGACGACATATTGACAAAAGAGCAGACGATTCTATAAACGCCCCTAACCTGAGGAAGCCCCTAAGCGGACAACTATCGATTCGTATGCTGGCTATAAAGGATGTAGACCACCTAGCAACTGGCAGGTTTACACGAGGGCCCGAGACCTTTATTGCTGTCAAGGTTGAGGATACCGTGATGGCTCGTACAAAGGCGACCAGAAACGATCGCTGGGAAGCCGAATACCATACCATCGAAGTTGACAAGGCCAACGAAATCGAGCTGACAGTTTACGACAAACCCGCTGAGCATGCCATGCCCATTGCTATGCTCTGGGTCCGAATCTCTGATATTGTCGAGGAAATGCGTCGTAAGAGGATCGAGGCTGAGATGAACAGTTCTGGATGGGTTTCGGCCGATAGAATGGGCAGCACCGGTGGTGGCGCCCCTTCACAGTTCCCCATGAGCCCATCTTCAGGCTCTTTTGGGCCAGGCTCTCCGGCAGGTGGCGGCGCGCAAGGAACAGAGACCGGTCCATTCGGGACTGCTGGTCCCCAGCCTCAAGTGCAAACTGGACCAATTGAAGAATGGTTTAACCTGGAGCCTACTGGGCAGATTCAACTTCAGTTGGCATTCAACAAGACTAACGCGAACAGCCGCCCCGTCGATCTCGGTCTTGGCCGAAAGGGAGCTGTTCGTCAACGCAAGGAAGAGGTTCACGAGATGTACGGACACAAGTTCGTACAACACCAGTTCTACAACATCATGCGTTGTGCGCTTTGCGGAGATTTCCTCAAGTACTCTGCAGGCATGCAGTGTGAGGATTGCAAGTACACTTGTCATACAAAGTGCTATTCCAGTGTGGTTACGAAGTGTATCAGCAAGAGTAACGCTGAGACCGATCCCGACGAGGAGAAGATCAACCATCGTATCCCGCACAGATTCAATCCTTATTCCAACATGACAGCAAACTGGTGCTGCCACTGTGGTTACATTCTGCCTTTTGGCAAGAAGAACTGCAGAAAGTGCTCAGGTATGTTTTCTTTAACTCTGTTTGCTGCTTTGTGAAACTCATTCTTTATCTGTAGAATGCAATCTTACTGCACACGCCCAGTGCGTTCACCTTGTTCCTGACTTCTGTGGCATGTCTATGGCTGTTGCCAATCAGATATTGGATGGGATAAGGTCACAGAAGCAGAGACAGGCAAAGGTGTCTTCACTAACAGAAAAGACTCTCCGGCCTGGAAAATCGAGCCCTACCAGCACTCACTCCCCGGCCCCCTCCTACTCCAGCTCATCCGCACCTCCCTATCAGCCAGGTCCTGCTTCACCTGAGGCAACTGAGGCTGCTAAGGTTATGTACTCGAACCAGACAACACCACGACCTGGCCATCCCGACCGAACCTCGTCTAGCTCAACGGCGGCAGCGGCAGCGGCAGCCTCTGCGGCTATGTCTGGAGGACCTGGAGGGGCCCAGAGACAACAGTCTGATTATGGACGTTACAGTGGAGGGTATGACCAGCAACAAGAGGATCCATATGCTCAAGGGGGCCAATATGGCGCAGGTCAGCAGCGTAAGTACAACCCGGCTGACTATGCCAACGTCAACCCTAGCTACGGAGGACAGCCGCCAGCTCAGGCTCAGCGACCAGTGCAACAGCAGCCAGCTGCACAACAGCCTCCCCCCCAGCAACCGCTGCCTCCTGTGCCACAACACCAGCCCCAGCAGCAGCAAGCTGGTTACCAACAACAACCTGTACCAGCACATCAGCCCCAGTCACCGGAAGCAATGTCTCCTAAGCAGCCGTCTGCATCTGGTGGCAATAAGGCACCACTGCCTTTGGCTACAGACCCAGGTACTGGCCAACGGATCGGACTAGACCATTTCAACTTCTTGGCTGTGCTAGGTAAGGGTAACTTTGGTAAGGTCATGCTTGCTGAAACAAAGCGATCTCGCAAGCTCTATGCTATCAAGGTGCTCAAGAAAGAGTTCATTATCGAGAATGATGAAGTAGAGAGCATTCGCTCTGAGAAGCGTGTGTTCCTGGTTGCCAACCGAGGTAGGCACCCATTCCTCACCAACCTGCACGCATGCTTCCAGACCGAGACCCGTGTGTACTTCGTAATGGAGTATGTTAGCGGTGGTGATCTGATGTTACACATTCAGCGAGGCCAATTCGGCACCAAGCGTGCCCAATTCTACGCAGCAGAAGTTTGCTTGGCTCTGAAGTACTTCCATGAGAACGGTGTCATTTATCGTGATCTGAAGCTTGACAACATTCTGCTGGCACTTGACGGTCATGTCAAGATTGGTGATTATGGTCTGTGCAAGGAGGATATGTGGTATGGTTCGACAACAAGTACCTTCTGTGGTACTCCCGAGTTTATGGCTCCCGAGGTATGCCTATACTACCCAGTCCCTCCTTTTTCTTTGTGCTGACCTTTTTGTAGATTCTTCTCGATAAGAAGTACGGTCGTGCTGTTGATTGGTGGGCATTTGGCGTCCTGATCTATCAAATGCTTCTCCAACAATCGCCTTTCCGTGGAGAAGATGAAGATGAAATCTACGATGCCATTCTCGCGGATGAACCGCTTTACCCTATTCACATGCCCCGAGACTCTGTCTCTATTCTCCAGAAGCTGCTCACTCGTGAGCCTGACCAGCGACTCGGAAGCGGCCCAACTGATGCCCAGGAGGTGATGAGCCAGCCATTCTTCCGCAACATCAACTGGGACGACATCTACCACAAGAGAGTGCAGCCTCCTTTCATGCCTCAAATTAAGAGTGCTACTGATACCAGTAACTTCGACTCGGAATTCACCAGCGTTACTCCTGTGTTGACCCCAGTCCAGTCTGGTAAGTTCTGCAGCTTATGTGTTCTTGATCTTTCACTAACAATCACAAGTTCTATCACAAGCCATGCAAGAAGAATTCCGAGGCTTCTCCTACACAGCTGATTTTGATTAAGCGACTGGACTAACAAGATTGACGATTTTGCAATATTTTATCGGGACGATGGAGCCGCGATGGGGTTGTTGTCTTGTCTATCGGATACCCAGGGGCGATAGTGAAATAGATGGCCGGACACCGCGGGCAGGTGATGTCGGTACAGTGAACCCGGGATGGGCGTCTTGTCCAGGCGCCCTCTTTCCACGTTCGCTGGGCCGCTTACAGCGGTTGGCTTTCAGGATATTGGTGGTTGGGCGAGTAAAACGTATGAGGGCATGATTGTACCGTGCCATATTGAGATGGTGAAGCAAGCGACTCTAGCAGTAGATGAGTATCGTATACAGCAGCATTTGAATGCATGTTAGTTAATAGAAACGAGAGAAGAGATAATCAAAAATGAGTTGGAGGCGATGGTTTTAACTATGTGTTGCCCTGTACAGTGGTGATTGATGGTGTGCTCTATGACAAGGTCTATCCATGTATTGTCTCATGATTCGTTTTTACATTGTCACAGGTGCATTTGGAGGTGCCAGGGGGCATTGGCATATTTTAGATATTTTTTTTTAACCTATGTTTTGTTTATTCCATTTATACCTCCGCCTCTTTCTAGATTTTTTCTATCATTCTACGATGTGTACTGCTTCTGTAGGAGCTTGGCAATAGTGGTAAGTCTATAGTACGTTAGTATTCGCTTCGAGATGTACCTATTAGACTGGAACTTACTGGATGTTGCTGGTACCCTCATAAATGGCACCGATCTTGCTGTCACGGAAGTACTTCTCAGCAAGACCCTCACGGACAAAGCCCATGCCACCCATCCACTCAACGGCGGAGCTACTGACACGGCCAGCGACCTGAGAAGCGTAGAGCTTGGCCATGGCAGCATCCTTGACAAAGTCCTCTCCAGCCTCCTTCTTGCGAGCAGCAGTGTAGACAAGAGCGCGAGCGGCAGTGATCTCGGTATAGGCTTGGGCGAGCTGGTGCTGCATACCCTGGAACTCACCAACGAGAGAGCCGAACTGCTTGCGGTCGTTCCAGACGTAGCGAGCAGCGTTCTCGAAAGCACCAAGAGCCAGACCGGTCATCTGAGCAGCGATACCAATTCGGCCCTCGTTGAGAAGGGCAATAGCGTACTTGTAACCGTGGCCACGCTCTCCGAGGAGATTCTCCTTGGGGATCACAACGTCGTCGAAGTTGATGACGCATGTGCTTGAGGCGCGAATGCCGAGCTTCTTCTCCTTCTTAGCAATAGAGAAACCCTTGGTACCCTTCTCGACGATGAAGGCAGTGATTCCCTTGTAGCCCTTGCTGGGGTCGAGATTGGCGAAGACAATGAAGAATTCAGCCTCCTTGGAGTTTGTGATCCACATCTTGCTACCCGAGATCTTGAAACCGTCAGCGGTCTCAGTAGCTCTTGTAGCCATGGCAAAAGCATCGGAACCAGAGACGGGCTCGGAGAGACAGAAAGAGGCAACGGTGTTTGTCGCAAGGCGAGGGAGGTACTTCTTCTTGATAGCAGTGGAGGCGTACTTGATAATAGCTGTGTTGCAGAGGGTGTTGTGCACATCAACCAGGACGGAAACGGAGGGGTCTGCGCGGGCAAGCTCCTCAATGGCGATAATGGCGGAAGTGAAGTTCATTCCGGCACCTCCGTACTCCTCGGGGATCTCAATACCCATGAGACCCTGCTCGAACAGCTGCTCGACAATAGCAGGGTCCATCTCCTCAGCCTCGTCCATGTCACGCGCACGAGGAAGAATCACATCTGTAGAGAACTTGGAGACGGTGTCGGCCATGGCGGCCTCGATCTCAGAGAGGTGAGTGATGGGTGTGGGGGGGATCTCGGAGATGTCGATTTGCTCATTGCGGCGGATGGATGTTGTAGATAGAGGACGAGCAGTGTTGCTTAAGCGCAGAGTTAGTGACTGCTTCCGATCATTCTCAAAATTGCACTCACAGGTTTATTCTCGTCAATGTTCGGGGAGCGGTGGCTCGTGTGGTGATGCGCTGTGTAAGACCTCGACCACCCTGTAGCGCAGGGCGCACGACTCGAGTAAATGAAGAAGACATGGTGAGATTCGCGGTGTTGAGGAGAAGAGTGAGGAAGAGCGGTGACTATGTCAAAGAAAAGGAAGAGAAGAGAAGAGGTGTAAGTAGGGGAGCTGAAGTGGCTAGGTTAGATCGAGGCGTGAGGCGGGTATGTTAGACGTCTGACGATCACAAGCCAAAAGCGACAATCAACGAGACAAGCTCTTGCTTGGTATAGTATGAAACAAGAAGACGAAGGCGATAAGAGAAGAGAACAACAAGGTCAAGATCTGAATTATTTTAGCCTCGGTATATACAAATCACCAATTGCCCCCCGTAAGTTACACGCCCTTCCCTTTATACGGCTGAAGCGGTTGAACAATCTCGCTGCTCGGCCTAGACCAGCCGAGGATAACCACCGAGGTCGTGGATGTCTTCGGTTGTACAGCGGTAATGGAACTTTTGGCTTGACTTGACTTTGTTTGACTTGGATCGATTTGGGGAAATCTGTTAGCCAATGCGGGATGGAGATGTGGAGGATTGCGGGGTGGGAAAAGATGCACCGGCGATTAACCGCTGACGTCAAAGATCGAGGTGGGGCTTGATAAATTGTGGCATGTGATCTGCGCCCGGAGAAACAAAACATCCGAGACTCTGCCACGTGACACAGCTTTGAGAGGCTGAGATTTTGATATCGGCATTGGATGAGCTTGATATTAGGATAGCGAGAGGCGGAATACGGGATCAATTCGACCACTCCCCACGACAAATCAACCCGATCAGGCCATCGAAGACTCGCCCAACATGGTCGGCTCCATCCTCCGCCAGTTCTTCTCCCCAGCGACACGCCGTCCCCTTACCACAGCCCTCTCAACACCACCAAGCCGGCTGATCCAACCAACCATTCGAACATTCACAACCTCAGCACCCCGCGCATTCGCTCCCACCACAGCTCGTCCGGCGACATTGAACCAAGTACTCCGCGGTATCCGAAAGGGGAAGCGCGCACGTCACGCTGTGTCTCCTGCTCTGTCCAACACAAACTGTCCCGCTCTCAAGGGTGTCTGTCTGCGTGTTGGTGTTGTTCGACCAAAGAAGCCTAACTCTGGTGAGCGAAAAACCGCTCGTGTAAAGCTTTCTACCGGAGCTGTTGTTACGGCGTATATTCCTGGCGAGGGACACAATATTCAGCAGCATAGTGTTGTGTTGGTGCGAGGTGGACGTGCACAGGATTGTCCCGGTGTGAGATACCATCTTGTTCGAGGAGCTCTGGATCTGGTATGTTCATTGCCTATTGGCCTTCCAAATTGAAATGCTGGCCACGTTGATGAGAAACATTGAGATACTAACTACTCCAGGGTGGTGTTGCGAGCCGAACAACAAGTCGAAGCAAGTACGGCACCAAGAAACCCAAGAAGGCCACAGTTGGTTAAACAATTTTGCATACGGAAATTAAATGATGATACAAGACATGTGTCAAAACCAATAGACCTGGCTAGAGCCATGTAATGATATTGTACACTATTTCGAACATTCAAGAAAGCATTCAAACGATCCCAGAACATTCTTGATTCATACACTCTAACATGATCAAAAGCTGTCCAAAGTGCTTCAAACCCAGACGCCTGTTGTTGGTTCCCGCAAGAACATCACCCAATGCCGACCCATTGTGTGCAGCCCAGAAATCATGCAGACAATCAACCGAGCATTACGACCTGTATGATACAACCCTATACAACCCCGTGTTAATAATATTTTGTCTACTGCTGCTTCTCATAGCCCTTGGGCTTCTCCATGCCGTTGAGCTCGAAGAATCGAGAAGTGCCTGTTGCTCGGTTAGCTTATGATTCTGAAACAGGCTTCGCAGAAAAACTTACACGAGTAACCCTTCCAGTCAAAGTTGTTATCGGGGTTGCAGTGGCAACGGAGATCCAGACGTCGCTGCTCGTCGGTGGGGCAGTGAGTGAAAGGAACGTGGTAGTAGGCGATATCCTCGAAGAAGTGAATCTGCTCCTTCTTAAGGAGAAGACCAGCAGCGATAGAGTGGACAGGAGCATCACCCCATCGCTCATAGAAGAAACCACCGTCCTTGTCGAGAGATTCGAAGAAATCAAGATAAGGCTTGCTGCGGAGCCAGGACAAGCTACCAACCTCAAAGTTGGACCACTAAACTCAATTAGATGGGAAACGGGTAATGACTAGAGCTTAACTTACGAAATGGCACTTGTTGTAGTTCTCACCACCGTCATCACTGAGGAAACGCATGGAGTTGTCGGAAGAGATATGCTCGGGGTGGTTCTGCATGAACTTCTTGGTGCTAGCCCAGAGGGTAGGAATGGTATCGATGTACTCGTAAAGAGAGAGAACGAAGCTGTACTTCTTGTTGTTCTCGTGCATGACACGGAAGGGGTCGTAGTGAATGTCACAGAAGAGCTTGACGGAGGGCTCAACACGCCAGTAGTACTCGTAGTTCATCATGAGTTCCTGTCGGAAGAAGAAACCAGACTCGAATCGGCACATGTGACGGTAGCTGATGGAATCACCATATATGATCTTTCGCTCGTGCATATCCTCACGGACCTTGCGGGCCTTCTCCTGGTCAATCCACTCAGGGAAAGACCAGTGCTCCTCGGGAATCAGACCATAATGAGTCTTACCGGAGCAGAGAGAGGTGGTGACCTTCTTGAACTGCTCATCGAAAGGCTTGTCGTTGAGGAAGACCCAGTCGTAGTTGTATCGGCGGTTGAAGCGATCCTCGACTTGTCGAATGGACTCGGCAATCTCCCAGACGTCCTGGTTTCGAGCAAGAGTGACAAATGTAGCGTTCATACGGGGACCGGGAGCAGTGCCCTGGAGGTTGCTCCAGCCAGGGTCGTTGGGGGACATAGCCAGAGGAGCCTCAGCAAGCTCGCCTGAAGCAGGACCCTCCTTGGGAGTCTGAGGAGCAGGAATAGCGGGGGCATCGCCAGCAGCACCGGCACCCTCGCCGGCAGGCTTCTGAGCGGGAGCGTCGTCCTTGGTGAGGGCAGCGTCTCCCTCCTCAGCAACAGGCGCTTGTTGGCCGGGGAAGTTGACGTTGTTACCGGCATCAGGGGATTTGGGGATGGTGCCAGGAGCTTGCTGCTGATTGCTGGGGCTTCCAGGACCGCCTGGGAAGTTACCGACACTGCCAGGAACGGGGATGGTATCGATCTTGGAATTGGAGAAGAAGTAGAACATAGTGAGCGTCTAAAGGAGTTGGGTTAGCAGGTGGCGACGTAAGCCATCGTGGGCATCTAAACGCATGGGACACGAATGAACAAGGCGACGTACGAAAAGCGCGAGCGCAATATAGCGCACGTAGCGCGTATGACCTGCAGCCATGGCGAAAGAAGAATTGACGATATGAAATCGTCAACACAAGAAGAGTTCAAATGAAGTGGGAGGTTTGAACAGAAAACAAAGAAAGAAGAAAGATGGATGATCCAAAGTCGATGTTTCGGTGGCAGCGCGAACGGGGAAAAAAGACACCTAGAGCACCCAACTAGCAGCCCGCCTAGGCAGTTACGTTAGTAGGGAGCCGGGGACTGAGGGGCTCCAGTAAAAGGAATGGTCGGTGATCTTTCTGAACTAAAAAAAGATGGTCGACCTCGTTAGTCCTTGACGAAGCGAAGAACAAGGCCAATGTCGTGAACCAGAGCAAGTATTAAGGAGAGAAAAAGAAATGGTTTACGAGGAAGGATGAGTATTCACGAATTGGGCCTGTGTAGGAAAGTATCTACTTATTCTAATACAAAAAAGACAATTGGAATCTATGGCACGCAATCAAGTTGCTGGAGGGCACTGGAATGAGATGAACAACGTGTTCTGGGGGAACAAGCCTGGGCGGCCCTTGATCGTCAATTCTAGGCAAAGTCAGGTACACACGACGACTAACGTCGGCCACCCAAAGAC
>NJCS01000891.1:0-23679 GCA_002234255.1 Fusarium sp. Na10
CATTCTGACTTATAACTTGCTATAAGCCTAACTTACTATTCTGTAAGCTACCTAAGTATATATATATATTTATTTAGCATTAGATAGAACTTAGCTTACTAGCTATTAATAATACTTCTTTACCTTAATAAGCCTTATCTATACTCTTAACTATTAAGAGATGTAACTTTAAATTAATATACTTAGTACATTGCCCTACGTAATCTGCAAATATAAACCTAGTATGGACTAGTTTCCCTGTTTGAAACCCCTAACCGTTATATATTTTTATTAGGTTAAGTTTATATTAGAAGATTAGTTACTAGTAATATTTTAATTTTACTTACTTTTAGGTCCTATAGTCTTTAGAGTTTTCTATACTATAGTATAGGAAGTTTATAGATTATATTTTTTTAATTTAGAGATACTATAGTATCTATATTTCTTAAAAGTCTAGTCTTATAGTTCTAGGTTATATATTTTAAAAAAAAGGCTTTTATTATAGCGTATTTCCTTAGTTATATACTGCTTAGCTACTTATCTAGGAAGTAATAATTTTACCTATAAAAGCTTTTTAAGTATTTCTTTATTTTATAGAAATAAAGTTTATTTAGTACTAAAGAATATTAATAGTAGTTCTAGTCTTATTACTATAAATAGAAAGTAGTTATATAGTAGTATAAATGTTATTAATTTAGCTAAGTTACTACGGTAGGCTATAGCCCTGAAAAGGTCCCCTGTAACAATGACTAAGCTATAGTGGAGTCCCCTGTAATTGCCTCCTGTAATAATCAAGAGTTATCCCCGCAAGAGAAAACACCACGAACGCCACCATCAGAGTTGAAGATGTCGAGAAGCTCAGTGATGGATGCCCACAGACCAGCTGCGTTCATGAAAAGCGACATGATGATAAGGAGGGCGTTGACGATTGTCAAGCAGATCTTCTTCCAGTCGCGGAAGTATTGACCTTGGTTCATATGGAACCAAAAGACGGCACTGAAACCGTAGGTAAACCAAGAGATTGTCGTCGCAGATGTGATAGAAAGGATCGGATCAAAGACAGGAATAGCGTTAGATAGAATAAAGACGACGATCCAGAAACCAGTGACGGAGGCGATCCAGGTCGACCAAGATTTGACAGAGTTGGAGGTGACTTCGTTGAGGTTTCCAGTCCATCTCATGACATTGACGAAAATGTACTTGGATCCGATGTGACCGTAAGCGAGGCCGGTAGCAAAGATGGCAGGGAGTGCGATGCCGAAAGCAGCCTTTGCAAAGGTCGTCGATGTAGATCCCAAAATGGGAGAGGTCGTATGCTCGGCTCCTAGACAGTAGAAGATGACAGCGAAAACGACATACATTGTCATGGAACCGCACTCGAGGACTGTCAGACAAAACTTGAAGTCTTCAAGGGGGTTGGTCATCTCAGCGAGGTAGCCCTGGGTCTGTTAGTATAGAACGTGGTCATGCATGGGTTGTACTTACAACGAAGCTCAGATTGGCAGCGTAAGCAAAGACAATCTTCAAGCAAGCATTCAGACCGTCTCGGAAAGTAGGATTTCCGACAATGACAATCTCCCTCTTCCACTCAGACATGTTATCGACACCCTTGGGACCCTGAATACCAAGAACAACCATGACGAGAATGCATGCAGCCAGGACGCTCAGAGCATTGGGGATACCAAGATGAGACACAAACTTGGTAGTGCGAGGAATGCAAAAGACGTAACAGGCTGCGCAGGAGATGAAGATGAAGACGACAGTACAGGCCGCGTGGCTGCTGATTGTGTTGAGGGCGATTGAGAGGGTGACCATAGCTGAGGCTGCGACGAAGATGACCTGGATCATCATCATAGCACCTGCAATACTCTCCAAGGTTCTTCCACCCACGAAGCGGGTCATGTCGACGATGTTTAATACCTAAGGGTGTAATCTGTAGTACTGCAACAACTCATAGGCTGTATACCATGAAATGACACCAATGCCGATGAGGGCGATGATACCGGGAACGAGGCCAAGCGTCTTGAGAGTCGAGGGCAGAGACAAGATACCGAGACCGATCTGATTGGCAAAGAGAATAAAGATGGTATCCCATCGCTTCAGCGTTCGGAAATTCTTGCCGCCTTGGGAATAAATGTTGGTGTTGTCAGCGGACTCTTGAACAGCCTGGAAGTCATGGCTGTGACCCTCCTGAGAGCTAATCTCATGTTTGAGGCCATCGCTATCAGAGCTAGGATCATGAAAATGTCCAGCAGTTTTGTCGACGTTATCCTTCTCCATGTTTGCTGTATTGATGTTGCTGTATAAAGATTGTTACCCGGACAATTAACAAGATATGATGTTGATGTAACTGAAAGAAGAAGCAAATACAAGTGTAATTCACCCTAGTTTTATACCACTCGCCTCATAATATGTATAAAATAGCGCAGCAATATTCAGACAGGATAGGGGCTGGGCAACAGACGCTGAGACGTCATGGAAGAGGTTTGTGGTTGACCCGCACGAAGTATCGTCGCTGAAATCAAGGCTGCATTAGACTCCATTCCTCGGTGGATATCGCCCCAGGCACGGAAGCCCCATGGGGGTCTATGAAACGTTTCCACATCGGTCTATAAGAAGTCGGGCAGACTCGGTCACTCTGAGTGAGACATTGAGGTGATATCCACAGAGGAAGTTGCCCGGGCCAGTCGGATTCTGACCAGAGAGTGCACTGCTCCAAGGCTTGGGGTCCTTGGACTGCTTCGAGTGATGGAAATTAGACCGAACGAGATAGAGACTGTGCTTTTCTTGTCGCTCGGTATCGCCGGGGTTGACGTCAGTGCCGTGTCTTGACGCGTCTAGGAATTTGAGCCTCATTTAGCCGCCAACGTTAACACGACGTCGAGATCGATAACTAGGTATGAGGTGCATCGGTAACCATGAGGCGTTCTATTTTCTTGACCTTTTTCCTCTTTTTTCTCTTATTCATCTCGTTGCTATTGAGGAAGACCTCATGAACGCGAGGCAAACTTTGACCATTCTTGGCATATTATGGGCTCATCATTACTATGACTAAACCATCTCCATTCTCGCCTTGGCAAACTCCATCACCAGAGTCAAATCTCCATAATAGCCCACATTTCGGGTCCCTGATCCCCTCTAATGACCAGACAAATGCCAACGAATGCAAATGCTTCGCGAAATCAGGTCCCCCGAGCCCGGAGTCGTGAGATTCATCGAGTTTTCATTAGTGATGAGAACCAGAATTCTAAGGAACCCCCATGGGGAAGGCGGATATTCACCAGACGTGATTTGAACTGTCGTACTTGGCATATGGTAAGTGAGTATCACCAAGATATGCAGCAGAAGTTGTGTCGGCATACGAGCGGTAGATCTACGCCACTATGCCGAGTTATGTCATACCGCTCACTTTAATTCCTTCTAGAAATTCCACGCACGCTGAAAAGGGCTTCATTCGGCTAGTCATGCTTGCGCGGCGCTTCAGCTTACCATTCTCCGGCAAAGATCTACACGTCAGACCAATCCGGATAAAGACAAGAGTAAGTCACCCAGATGCACTGACATCAATCAGCAGATCGTTGATGATAACCTTCTTCATTGAATAAGGAATAGGAGAGGGCCTCAATCAATAAATGTCTCAGTGACAAGACCGTGTTTCCCAATTATCCTCGTATCAGTTTACTTGGCAAGGGGTAATAGAAACTCGAATTGGATAATGCTAGCGTTGGGGCATATGCACGTCCCGACTACAGATCCCGGCTTCTACAAGACCTTATGCGCGATTTATTCTAGATTTTTTCTTTGCGTTTCATCAGCGCATATTAACCGCTTGTTTCATAATTGGATTCCCTCGGGTCAACGACGGGATTGCCGGGATATGCGTGTATATCACTGAAGATTATAGAGTCTAGACAGGCAAAGGTGCGACGAATCATACGTGGAGTGGTCTGCTTAAGCCTAGCGACATGAGTTTATGCGAATATCCGTACTTGGAATGCTAGGAAAGTTATCCCCAGTGTAGAGGTCGCCCGCACGAGCGTGCGAGAAAATGCCCTCCGCCAGGAGCCCCCGGAGGGATATCCATCATATTATGGTAGAAAGGCGGTATTGAATCGGAAAATCAAGACTCATCAGACACTTGAGAAGGTCAGAAGCTTTGACCTAAGGTCAGGATATCTTCACTGTTGGAATATATATAATAGGTAGTCGATCACGGACGCATAGGTATCCGTGCTGGCGGTATCTAATCAAGCAGTGTTTAATTCCTTTTTTCATACATCTGTGAGACATTCTGCGATTGGGCACTCTCAGGTCCTCCATAAAGTTCAACAGCGAACACGGGCTAGATCTTGATGATGACCTTTCCCACGTGTTTACCGGAGTAAAGATAGTCAAAAGCTGCCGGCGACTCTTGGAATGAGAAAACCCTGTCCACGAGCGGAGCAAGAGAAACCTTCTTCTCTTCCAGGAACTTGTTCAGGGTCATATAGTCATCCTTAGAGCCAGTTGCGATACCCCTAAGACACCAGCTGTCAGTGCACTTTCGTAAAGATCCCCAAATGGAACAACTCACTTGATTCGAGCAGACTTGCCCATCAGTGCCATAATAGCAGCGGGTTGCCAATCGCCATCAGTACCATCTAGAAAGCCGACCAAGGATACAGTGCCGCCTCGTTGGCGCAAGAAGCTGATATCCTGGGGGATAGATGCTGGGCCGGTGTTGTTAACAACAAAATCAACGCCCCGGCCATCTGTCAGCCGATTTACTTCCGATACTTGGTCTTGGATAGTTTTGTAGTTAATACCACGGACCTGAGAGCCTAGTTTCTTGATTGCTGCAAGCTTCTCATCGGATGAAGATGTGATGATTGGTTGGATGCCCGCCGCAACACAGATCAGTAGAGCAAACATGCTGACGCCTCCAGTACCTATTTCTTTTGCTTAGTATCAATGGGTGGAACAATACTGTGGATCGAAACTTGTAACAGGGCGCTGCGAGCCTTGGATGCCACAGTCAAGCCGTCGAGAGAGTTCCAAGCCGTGACACCAGCGCAGGTGATAGTAGCCGCCTTGATGAATGCATGTGAGTAGAATCAAGACTCTGGGATTCACTGTCTCATACCTCATCCCATGGTAGGTACGTTGGTAGCCGCACCAGATGCTTGTCCTGATAAATGGCGTATTCGCGGAGAACTCCAGCGGTGTCTCCTCCAAGGGAGCAATGAGATTTATCGTCATACCCCGTCAGGTTATTGAGGTCAAATATAACCGATACATGATCTCCGGTAGAAAAGTTTTTGACCCCCGATCCGATTGCGACAACTTCAGCGGCAGCGTCGGAGCATGGGATGCCTCGCTCTTCTACTTCCATCGGATACCGGCCGTTCAGCATACCAACATCCCGAAAGTTGAGAGACACAGCATGAATCTTGATCAACACATCGTTTGGTCCGAGCTCTCGTGGTACATTCTCAGTAGACAGTTCAATGGTCCTTGGTAAATGGCCTGTAGTGCGTCTGAATGCTCGGTAGGTTTTTGGAAGTGACATTTTAGCAGCGGTTAGGACTTTGGTAGAGGTTATGTTTAAGAGCAAGATATTATTGAGACGTAAGGCTGATCAAATATTAACTGGAAGTTTTATTTGCTTGATATCTTTGCGGAGCTTGGCTAACGTTGAATGCTCTAAGGGTGGTGATCTTCAGTCGTGATTATAAATGCAGGGCTGTTGGATAGCCAAAGCCATTACGAGATATGGCTAGTTGACTTGTGTTAACCCCAAATTATTAGTAATAAACTCTATTGAAACGTTATAGCAAGCTCTATCAGTGGGGATCTGTACCCAAATCATCAATCTCCAAAGTCCGCATCTGTGCGGAGAAATACGTCCCTGACGGAATTATACCGGGAATTGGTGCTCAGGGCTGTTCGTTCAGTTGATTAGTCTTTCGGAACTCGGCAGGCATAGACCATGAATTTATAATCACTCTTGGCTAGAAACTCAAAGTCTTGTTGAAATTTGTGTTGGGTTATACTTGGTGCTATACAACAAGTACTCATCTCCAATTGTCCATTTTACAATACGCCCTCGCAGGGTCAATAATCCATTAACGAAGGACTATGAACAGATTGACAAGATAGACAGTACCGGTGCTAAATGCCTCGCCAATCTACTCTTTTTTCTCCTCCCATTCCGAAGGGCGCCCATCCCGAGCCCAGACCCTCTCAGCCTCACTCCTCCAAGGAGGCGGCGCAATTCCATTGAACCTCCAGAAGTCGCGCTGAGTATCTGTGACCGTGACCTCCCAATCATAGCCTTTGTCAGCGATGTAGGGCTTGATCGTAGCGTTGATGTAATCGCTGAACTGCTTAGGAAAGTCGTCCATATGAACGCCCTCATGACTGTGAACGGCCATGTGCTGAATGACCAGTCGAACAAAGGGCTTCTCGTCTCTGGTCTCACCACCGACGAAGACATGGCCTGCAGGAAGGGGGATGAATTGAACGACGACGTAAAAGGCGGGAAGACCTTTTCCACCGCGGGAGTAGATATTGGTGATGTCTTGGGCGAGCTTGTCTCGGGTCTCCTGGGAGGCAAAGGTACCCTCGGTGTGATAGATGTTCCAGAGAGGCATTTTGAACGTTTAATTGCGTTGCAAGAGAGATTGAGGTTGTCTTTGAGTGATGATGGTGAATAAGAAGTGAATGATGAGCTCGTCTGGTAAGTGGAAGAACCTGCATTTTTATCCTCCACGGATTCGTCTCACTTGCTTTATGGGACAGTTGTTGAGAGCCTTGGGTAAGTCTAAAAGTGGGTTTCAAACGTTTCTCAACGCATCTCGCCATCTCGACGTGGGCCTTCATCTCAACGAACTTGGATCGCATCACAAGTCTCTGTCCCAACGATTTATGCGCCATTCGGTAATCATTCTGAGCTTCGGCTTCAATTCTAGACCCTGCTGACCCACCTGCCGCGACTTATACGACTCCGACCGGCAGAGTTATGTAAGTTCAAGAGCATATGATCATGATTATTAATTATTGCCGACCATCACCAAATCGCTAGTCCACTACAGTAATACTAGCCCTTCAGTGTTGACATTGTGAAGATGGTAAATTTTTATTTAATGCCTTTAAAAGCTAATAATAATAATAATTGAAATTTTACAAGTGTTTTTAGGGCATGTCATTTTATATTGTTATAGCTTGATTAACTCAGTTGTAGCTAATTGCGCGCCTTGGGTAATGTTAGCAACTCCGGTCAGCCCGGACTTCGGACAGCGTTCGGGATGACCTATTTACGCCGCGGAAAGAATGTTAAACTCTCATCTTACTGACCGTGATCTCGTGAGCCCTCTGGCTCTAGACACAAATATATAAAAGACGGTTGTGAGAATGTCTTGCTTATTATCGACAAGTTTCATTCTGATATACCCTGTACTCTGGCTTTAACAAAGATAACATCTGAAACGCTACGGGCATTGCTTACGAGCCAAGAGTCACTCTCATCACTTTGGCCCCCAAAAGAGGGTCCCATGCACCCTTACGATTGGACGCTTCCAACAATTCAGCCTTGGTCTGAGCATTGCGCCTCCTCACGGGGCAGTTAGGCTATGCTTCATATTATCAACTGATAATGAATGGAGGCATTTTTAACCGGGACTATTTCAAAGTCTTCTCGCAAGATTCGACATTCCGCTTGACCTTTGATACCCAGTAATCGCACAATGAACATCAATACACCTCTCCGATCCGGCCCATTGCTGGGCATCAGCCTGGATCAAGATGCATACATTCCAGGCGATATGATCACCGGCCACGTATTTCGACAGTTTCAAACGATAAGTCCAGATGCATCCGTCAGCATTTGCATGTTTGGACGAGGGAGAACAGTTGGGGTTATAGGCAACAACTCTCAAGAATACCGAGGCCTTTTCGACCTCTGCTATCGCCCAAAGATCATCTTCCAGGGCCCTATACACATCGAGTCATCGAAACACAAACACAAATGGCCGTTTACTGTTCAACTTCCGAAATATGTCAATGATTCTACACCTCTGGGTCCCGTGAATCATATGCCGCCATCATACATGCTTCGGACGAAGAATATGGCAGCGGTTATTGAGTACGTGATCAAGGCAAAGATCACAATGACTGTTCAAGGTCATGAAGAAGTACTGGAAGCTACGTTTCCTTTCAAAGTCATATGTGTCACTCCAGAATCTCCAATTGCAGACTTTCGGCTTAAACGATATTACTACCGGCGTGCAGTTTCGAGCCATCGGCTTATTCCTGGAATGAGAGATGTGAAGGCCTCTTGGAAAGACAAGATCAAGCAATCTCTTCATAGTTCGAAGGATCCTACGTTGACATTTGACTTGTTCGTGGAGGTGCCGAAGGTCGTTCAGCTGGATAACCCAACACCGATACCGTTCCGGCTCTTGGTATCGCCGAACTGGGAAGAAACGAGCGATTCTATTCGGGATGTAGCACAAGACGTCAAGCTTGTGTCGATGCGCGTCTCTATTGTCACCACCACGACGATAATCTGCCATGCCGGGTTACAAGTACCAGAAAGCACAGAGGTCGATCTTGGGCTCGATCAAGCGATTAAGCAGCGCGGCGATACAATACGGATCCCATTTACAGCCGATTCTCAGCCCATCGATATTGGAGAAATGCTCAACCTGCGTATCGGTCAGAAAACAGGCTACCCCCAACGGTGGACATCTGTGCAATCCGAGTTTACGCACTCATTCCAGATATACAACATCCGTATTTCACATCAGCTCAAATGGTCATTGCAAGGTGAAATTTCAGGTGAGAGATTCAAGGCATCAGGAAAATCTGATTTATTAGTCCTGAAGCCAATTGATGATAGGCAGGATTCTCAAGATGTTGTTTTGGAGGCCGGCGAGAGGATGCCCCTGCACCAAGATTCATCGTGGATTAGGCCACCAGCTGAAGACCAGCTACCGAGCTTCTTAGATTCGCAGAGGGATGAGCGAGTCGCTGGTGGTTTGCAGCTCATAGGTGGGATCGGGGGAGAAGATGACCAAGATGGCAGTGACCTTTGATGAGCTTGGTTGGAGGATTTACTGGTGCGATGACCACTGCACAAAACCTAAAGGATAACCTTATTGCAAGTCAATAGAGGTCCCTCAGGTAGCAATAAGGTACAGCGCGACTATCTAAAGGCTTACTTTGCGTTTAATCAGAATAAATAAACAGACATTAATAGTACGACTGTAATAGTAACTTGCTAACAGCCTTTACTCTTTGTATCTATGCCATGACTAAGTCACTAGTTATAATATAAGCCTAGGTGCATAAGTAAGTGCTAATTATGAGATGTAGATAGAGGTTATAATAATAATGAATTTAAGCAATATTAATTACGCTTCAATGCCTCCACTTTAACCCTTGCCTCTTTCGCAATCTCCTGATCACTCTCAAGACCTTTAATTTCCTTGTTTAGTTGCACTCTCCGCTGACCTGCGGTTTTGTCTTCTTTCGTCATGTCGCTGACTTCCTGCTTTGGAAGGCTGAGAACATATTCAGTCGTCATCTTGCTCAGAGGGCCATTCTTATCCATAACAAAACCTTCCACTATGGTTTGAGTGACATGGCTAATGAATGACTCCAGGAAAATCTGTATTGAATCAGCAAATCTGGTCTTTAATTATAGCTAGGTCTGGCCCTTACCCCATAATATACTTTTATAACATCATGTATATCGTGTACCATTCTGTCATGGTCGAAAAAATTCATATTACGCCACATCTTACCCACAGTCTGGCCTGAGATAAGATTTTGGGGCTCTTCACCACCGGCCCCAAGGTAGAAAGCTCTGGCGTATCTCAACATTCGCCAAGATTCCAGTTTAGTCCTGAACTCATCATTGGTGGTTTGAAGAAGCTCCTTTTGAGTTTCTTGTTTGCAGTACTTGTGCAGTTCTTGTTGCGCTTTGCTCAGTGTCTCACAAAACATTGAATCAAGACGGTTTTTGAGCTCATGATGCAAGATCATGGTGCCTCCAGAGTTCGGGCAAACAGAACGCAGAATCTCCTCATAGCTTGACTTCATTGCATCTTTGACTCTGTCCAAGTGCTCTTGTGCTATAGAGCTCCACTTGGATACTTGAGCTCGGTAGATGACAGGATAAATGTCTGAGTTGACTACGCCAGGCGGTTGAGACGCGCCGAACCTGCGAAGTTTGCTCTTCACCTCGTACTCAAATTTGCCATAAGGCTCGACATCCTCATGTTCCTCAAATGCCGGGATCTTTTTCAGCTCCTCCATGTAATCCTCCGGCTGAGGGACCGAAAATAAGATTTCTCCCGCTGTTTTCGACTGCTCCTGTTTCTTGTCGATGAATGCAACGTATGCCATGCAGACGGCCTGTGGATCCACGCCCTCATTGTCAAACCTCCAGAACCCACCAATCCATCTCATGACATTGTCAAACTGGGTATTGAGGTGATTCAGCTCTTGTCTCAGGTCCATGGTCTCTGACTCAAGTAATCCTGGTCGTCTAAGAGCCTTTTCGCACTTGGAGGAGTACTCGCGTACAAAGCGGTTGAGATATTCCTGCTGCTGACTGTAATTGAGTCGAGGTTCACCCATGTCTTTGAGCCTGGCACGCTTCTCCTTGAGCCTTGAATTTATGTCGTTCTCAAGCTTTGGAAATGCCCTCTCAATTTCGCAAGTCAGAATCTCCCCAAGATGATCTTTGAGTTTCCTGCTTCCTCTGCGTCCACTCTGTATCTGGGACCAAGGCTTGAGGCTGAAGAATTCATCCTCATTGACGCGGGACTCTGACGTCTTATTACAGACGACAAACATGCCATCCACGAAGATCGAGTCTCCGTTGACAATATTACTATTTGCTGAAATGACCTGACGAATGTTAGCGTCCATGCATCACAAGTTCGAGGATCGACTGACTGCTCGCTCAGCTTCTTCGCGATCCGCTTTGTCACACTTTGTGAAAACCCCAACCAGTCGCCTCTTGTCTGATATATGTTCCTTACAAATCTGATAAGCCCGTTGGTTTCCCAGGTCAGATGTTGCGGGTATTGTGCATCTAGCTTGTGATGAGCCTTTGAGTTGAACTTGGCAATGTCGTGTGAGGGTAAGAAACGTACATGATTGTGTTTTCCGGTCGCGAGATGTATTCCTTAGCTAGTTCCTGTGTCCCAAGGGGCTCTGGTTCATTGACGCCGTACTCTGAGGAGATGAGACCTGGGAGATCCAGGATGTTGAAAGGGGATCTGTTAGGTCCTTCAAGTTCAACTCTAACAATATCTGGGACAAAGTTCTTAGCCCCTGCGCCTTGGCCTTTTCTGATGCCAATTTTATTCTCCGAGAGCTGAATATTTTAGTCAGAATTCTGTATACCCCAGTTAAATGGCAATCACTCACATCCTTAAGCGCAGCCTCGAATACTTCCATGCTCAAGGTATCTCCCTCTAGACGGTACTCGTCTGCAGCAGCATCAGCTCGTTGCAAGCCGTTCACATCTCGTGGTGCGCGTTCTAGTGAAATACGAAATCGCTCCCTACTGCCCTGTGAACTAGGGCTACGGCGCGAAATGACACGAATTGGAAAGCGTGTACCAATCCCAGCCATGACGGGGAATGAAATGTCAGTCAACGTTCTGAGCAGAGATGATTTCCCAGAAGATTGTTCCCCTACGACGACGAGCTGGGAATTATCAGCTTGTACCTCTTCAAAATGGCATGATAGTCTAGACATACCTGTGGAATGGCCAAGTACTTGTGGGAGCCACAAGCTTGAAGCCTATCGATAGCATTGAAAAGGATTTGTCGTTTCTCATTATCGAACGGATCATCAACAACCATTCGAGAATCGACAGGCTTATCTCCGTTAGTAGTTGATGAACTTCGAGGGGTCGCATTAGCCGTTCCTTCGGATGGACTTGCGTCTCGCGAACCAGAAGAATCAGCAGACGCGGATCCACTGTCTCCCTGCTGAGCGTGGCGGTCATGGTAGCCAGTAGATGTCTCTCCCGTTACGGAAGACATGGTACTCTTGTTAATATTCTGAACTGAGTTTGAAGAAGGGTTGCTGTTCAAAGACATTGCGGGTTGGAAAGTTTGTTTTGTGAGTGACTGGGTTTCAGATAAGGTAGTCTGTCAGCAAAAGTCAGAAAGGCGACACAGCAGGAGTTGGTCTCCTATATACAAGTACGGTACCAACGGAGTGTCAGGTCCTCTGACTTCTCGGCGCTTTTACCTATAAAGGATGATGCCCGTTGGTGCAGGTGGTTTTGTTGGTTGGTCATGGGTATGTTACAGCCCTCTTCAACTAAAAGGGGGAGAAAAGAAGGCAGTGCATGCATAAGTCTCGCATTGAGAGGTTTTCTCAGCTGTTGGTCGGTAGCTTGCGTCATGAATTGTTTCAGAAAAAGGCATTGCGAAGGCTGCGCCGCTGCACAGGAGATTGTGATGCAACTTGGTGTTGGTTGAATACCCTGCAGCTGCATTTCAGCTTTCCTAATCCAGTAAGGAACAACACTGCCAACAAGGATCACGGAAGCTTCCGCGGGCACCCCTAGTTGAGATAGCGCTTCCGCATGGACAATCCTCATACGAGTAATGATTTGTCGACTTCACTAACAGACTGACTCAATGGCCTTGCGCAAACTAACCCTGAATGATCGTTTGCTTTGGTGAATGTGTACCGCATTCCTAAGTATGGCTGTTTACTTGACAAGTTGGAGCTACCTTGCCGACATAATGCCGCAGAAATATTAGAGCGGAGAAATGATTGACTTTCGGAATTCACAATGTTCGCATTTCACATCAACTAAATGTTCACTGCAGTGAGGAATTGAAGGAGAGTGCTTCATGGCCGCAAAGATGTCCAATTTGTTGGTCCCCAAGATGACCGATGACTGCGAGATTATCCAATAGGAATGTTAGGATGTTGTTTCAGAAGCTAGAGAATACCGCTGCGTCGGGATTCATTGTGGAATAGGCTATCTGTTGAAAAAGCACTGCCAAGCGTAGAGAAGAATGAACAGACAGTGACTGAAGATGCACCCAATGGTACTTATGCTATGCCATGACTAAGTCACCAAGTAAACCTTTCCTTCAAACGGCGACAATACACCAGTCTGCTCCTTTACAGAGTGTGTCGACATGATAGGCACCAACTTGACTTCCTGTCCACAAACACCAAGCTCTTCACCCGTCAGAGGACTCAACGTCTTCTCCTCAGAAGTGAAGTTCAAAACAACCGCAATCTTGGAACCATCAGCCTGCGACTCCTTAACAAAAGCATAAGCATCGGGATCCTCCCTCCGGATAAGCTTATAATCTCCATACACCGTCAGATCAGAAAACTCCTTTCGGAAACGCAGTGCTTTCTTCCAGAATGAGAGCACGCTGTTTGGATCGTCAAGCTGAGATGTGACGTTGATCTCGCGCGATAGAGGATGGGCTTGCATCCACGGCTCTTTGGGTTGGTCTGCTTCTGAGAAACCGCCGTGCTTGGCGTCACTCCAGCAGATAGGGATACGTGCGTGGTCTCGAGCTAGATATTGAAGAGCGTTGAAGGCCTTGTCGATCTCTTGTTCATCGTTTGACCTCTCCTTGACTATGTCCAGGAATTGATAACTCTCGATGTCCACGTAGTTCTCTAGCGGGTAGCTCTCCTTAGGGGCATTGACGGATCCGATTTCTTGTCCTTGGTAGACATACTGCGTACCGCTTAGACAAGACTGCAGTAAGGCCAGTAGTTTAGCTCCTGCGACTCGGTGCTCTGGACTATCGTTTGTGAATCGTGACACAGAGCGTGCTTGGTCATGGTTCTCCATAAACACAGTCGTCCAAGCATCCGTCCCCTGAATCAGACTCTGCGTTCTCCCAAAAGCATCCTTCAGCTGAGGAAGCGTATAATTCTTCGGTGTCGTCTCGTACTTGTGTGTCTTGCCGAACCCGATATCCACGACATCAAACTGGAATACCATGTTGAGCTGCTTCTCTTTGGCGCTGACATATCGAAGGACCTTTTCCAGATCCGGTGTATGAGGCAACTCTCCAACAGTAATAGCTCCATATCGCTCAAGAACCTCGTTCATCTCGCCGAGAAACTCGTGCATTCGGGGTCCGTTGCAATAGAGAAGACCTGCAGGTTGGTACTTCGCTTTGGGATCGGTGATTGGCGCGTCGGGAAAGTCTTGGAGCTTGGAGTACATGTTGACGGTGTCGACTCTGAAGCCATCGACGCCTCTGTCGAGCCAAAACTCCATTGAGGAAGTATAAATGGCACGCCGCGTCTCTGGGTTCTCCCAATTGAGATCGGGCTGTTCTTTGGCAAAGAGGTGTAGGTAATACTCCCCCGTTGTCTCGTCCCACTCCCAAACACTACCGCCACCGAAATTGGAGCGCCAGTTATTTGGGGGAAGACGTTGACCATCTGGGGAGTGCTTGGCAGGTCTCCAAATGTACCAATCACGCTTGGGACTATCTTTGCTGAGTCTTGACTCTTCAAACCAAGCATGTTTGTCAGAAGTATGGTTAATCACAAGATCAAGCATAATCTTCATGCCCTTTTCGTGTGTCTTGCGGATCAACTCTTCCATGTCTTTGAGGGTACCGTATGGAGCGTAGACATCTTCGTAATTGGAAATATCATAGCCCATGTCGACCTGCGGGCTGTCGTACATGGGACATACCCAGATGACATCAACGCCTAGGCTGGCGATGTAGTCTAGCTTGGATATGATGCCCTGGAGATCACCCATGCCATCGCCGTTGGAGTCGCAGAACGATGCAGGGTAGATCTGGTAGATGATGGCCTGCTTCCACCATTGCTTTGAACGTCTGCTGACAGTCATTGTGAAGATGCAATAAAAGAAAAATAATTTAATTCAGAGCCTGTTTCATGCAGAGAAGAGAACGATTGTAGATTTAAATATCGTCTGATGATAATTCACCCGCATTCATCTTCCCCAGGTCACGATGGTCTCTTCCCCCGCACCATTCGCTCGGACCGACGAGACATTTCCGCCTGCAACGCAACCCATCCTCGTCTCAGAGTCAATGGAGTCTCCGCCTCCAACACCATTGGTCCAATCTCGGACCGACGACATGGCTGAATCTTGATTGGCCCTTAACCGGACCGACGAGAACCCCAGAGTCTAATCTCTGGTCCTCATTTCTCAATGGTTCACGAGCGTCTGCTGATCTCCGCCACCTTTGGTGTCTCAGTGGTCAATGCTCGGTCCGATGAGCGAACCCCAGATTTGCATGATTGTCTCCCCATGGGGGAGGTGATACAAGGAGTAGACCTCCGTGCTCCAGAGTCCCTCCCCCAGAGTCGGCGCCAGAGAGTCAAACCTCCAAATGTGGCTGAACGCACGGCCCGACATGGCTTCATTTACCTCAATCTTCTAGACTACTCTGGTCTAGCACCGGTCCTATCACGGCCAACCCCGCGAAAATTGACTCCTTACGCTAGCAATTATGTCTAAACTTTGTACCATGACCTTATTTTTTCTCCGTTCCTTTCGCTTCTTGACAGCTTCAACTCCTTGAGTATCTCCAACTATAAGATGTCGCGTGTCGCTCACTGATTCACATCCAGATCATCACTCTCATCTCATCTTCTACAGTCTACTACTCTTGACTGATCACGCTTCTCACCATGTCTTCTGATACCAAGGTTGACAATGGCATCGCCCCTGTTGCGGTGCCAGTTGACGCGAACGTGGCTCATGAAGCTGCTGCTGCTACTGAAGCTGAGCACAACATGGGCTTGATGCAGTCCTTCAAGCTCTACAAGAAAGCTTGTCTCTGGTCCATCTTCCTCTCCCTTTGCATTATTATGGAGGGCTTTGATGTTGTCCTCCTTAACAACCTCTTCGCCTATCCCCCGTTCCAGAGGAAGTTTGGTGTTGAGCAGCCTGACGGCACGTATCAGTTGACAGCTGCTTGGCAATCTGGTCTCTCCAACGGAACTCTCTGCGGTCAAATCATCGGTCTCTTCATCAACGGTATCATCGCTGATCGCTTCGGCTATCGCAAGACCCTCATCGGTGCTCTGATTGGCTGCATCGGCTTCATCTTCATCATCTTCTTCTCTGAGACTCTAGTCCAACTTCTCATTGGAGAGATCTTTATCGGTATTCCCTGGGGTGTCTTCCAGACCCTCACTACTACCTATGCCTCTGAGGTCTGCCCTACCCATCTCCGCGCTTATCTCACCACCTACGTCAACCTCTGCTGGGTTCTCGGCCAGTTCATCGCCTCTGGTGTTCTCCGCGCCATGGTCACTCGCGATGACGAGCTTGGATACAAGATCCCCTTTGCTCTGCAGTGGATGTGGCCGGTTCCTCTCATCATCGGTATCTACCTCGCTCCTGAGTCTCCCTGGTGGCTCGTTCGTCGCGGCCGTATCGAAGAAGCCAAGAGATCCCTCGAGCGTCTCACCGTCCGCAACAGCAATGTTGACTTCAAGCCGGATGAGACCATCTCCATGATGGTTCACACCAACGAGATGGAAAAGGAAGCTCAGTCTGGTACCTCGTACTTTGATCTCTTCAAGGGTGTCAGTCTTCGCCGAACTGAGATTGTCTGTGTTACCTGGATGATTCAGACTCTCTGTGGTGCTACCTTTATGGGTTACTCTACCTACTTCTACCAGCAGGCCGGCATGGCTGTTGAGAACAGCTTCTCCATGTCTCTCGGTCAGTACGCCATTGGCGCTGTCGGCACTGTCTTTTCCTGGTTCCTCATGGGCTGGTTCGGTCGCCGAACCCTCTACCTCTATGGACAGCTTGCCATGTGTGTCTTCCTCTTGACCATCGGCTGTGTCGCATTTGCTGGCCGTGACAACGTCGCTGCTCAATGGACCATCGGGTCTCTTCTCCTCATCTACACTTTCACCTACGATTCGACCGTCGGACCCGTCTGCTACTCTCTCGTCGCCGAGTTGTCCTCCACCCGTCTCCGAACCAAGACCGTCGTCCTCGCCCGAAACACATACAATATTGTGGGAATCATGACCAACATCATCACTCCTCGCATGTTGAACCCTTCTGCTTGGAACTGGGGTGCCAAGGCTGGTTTCTTCTGGGCTGGAACCTGCTTCCTCTGTGCTGTCTGGACCTATTTCCGCCTTCCTGAGCCCAGGGGCCGAACCTATGGCGAGCTCGATGTTCTCTTTGAGCGCGGAGTTCCTGCTCGCCAGTTCAAGACTACTGAGATTGAGCGTCTCGATGCCGAGTTTCAGACCAAGGAAAAGGCTAGTGCGATGTACGTTGAGAAGGTGAACAGCAGTGCTTCTTAATGGCTGAATGAAATGAAATTGTCAATGTAATGTTTTAGAATATCTGTCATAGCGGTAATTTGTTAGTACGAGAAGAGATGAATTGTTCAATACCTCTCCCATTGTGTTGCATACTGTGTAACATGTGAGCATCAGCTGTCAGAGCTATCCACCCAAAATAGCACTCTTTTAAATTCATCCTAGGCAGTAAAATTGACCAAGATAAGCCTTCAGCGTGTCTGTTGTGACCTGTAAATACCGGCACTACCCCAGTAATTCTCCAGTTGAGGCTTGGCTCTAGACTCAGCTCGTCTGCATGTGGCGATGTGGGGTTCTACCAACAGCCTCCATTAGCGTGATAAATCTCGTGCCTCTCGACTCCGCATCTCGTCTCGATCCCTTCATTCCTCAATCAACAAACAATGACGGGAAGAATCTCAAAAGCCTGCGATCCATGTCGCGTTCGCAAAGTAAAATGCAGCGGCTCAGTCCCCTGTTCGCAGTGTGGCCACCTCAACCTCGCATGCGTCTACTCCGCTGCAACCTCCAAGCGAAGACCTACCGTGCGAGGCCGATTGGTAGCGCAGATTCGAGAGGGGACGAGGCCTGACGATGCAAGGTCCAATTCGGCTTCTCCACAGACTGATGATCCTTCACCTGTCGCTTATAATGCGATACCGACGAGTATTGGCTCGGCGTATTCTTCAGACTTTTTTCTCAATCTTTTGCTCGAATATGAGCGCGTTGTTTTCCCCGTCAATCCAATTGTTCTCCCTTCGGAAATCGTGGCTGCAATTGAGAGGATGGACCAAAGCTTTGAGGATGCGGCGCTTGTCCACGCATACGCTGCTGTCACTATCAATCTGACGCAGACGTCTTGGGATTCAGAGGGTGAAGCACCTGTCAGAATCACAGAACTCATGAACCTGAGCTTCAAAGCGCATAGACAGTCTGAGATGGGCATTGGCATTCTCGGGAGGTTACCAGTGACAGTCAAACGAATCGTCACATGCGTCTTCCTCGAGATCTGTTTCATGGCCTTCAAGCGATACGACCGCAGTTTTGTCATTCTCCGAGAAGCCATTGCAATGATTCAAATGCTCGATCTAGATCGTTACAAGGATGCCTCACTGACCGACCACGAACTAGCCACCCGACAACGCCTGTACTGCGAGATTTCCATCCACGAACGCTTCCTCACCATAGTAGCTGGCCATCCCGCCATTCTTCCTCATCTCAGCCCAAGTGTCCCAGCCACAGACCATGAACTTCCTCCCCACGTCAACCAAGGCTTCAATCGGCTGATTGAGTTGTTTCGCGTCTTGGACGATACGTTTTTGGCTCACTGGAGAGCTCAACAAGATCCCCAGGCTGCGGCGCCAGAAATGACTGCTGCATGGATTGAGCATAAGCAAGCTCAGCTTGACCAGGATGAGTTTGACGCTGCGGAAACTGACAACGCGTTGGTGTCGAGTGGCTGGGGTTTGACGGAGCTTCAGCATGTGGATCTGTTTATTACGCGATTGTGGATGAGAATTTTAGTCTGGCAGCTTGCGCTATCACAAGGCCTTTTACAGTCTGCAGTACCGCAAAACTCTCACGAAGGTTTCTCGATGCATTTCCCCGCCCAGCGATTATCGACTCAATTACGCAATGTGGTCCTCCGATTGGAGAGGGTGGAGAGTATTGGACTACATGGATCCGGGATTCTGCAGAAGCTGTTTGAGATTACGAGTACTGTGGCCGACGTGTTGGCACTGCCAATTGGGCCAGGCGAAGAACAAGATGCTGAAGCAAGGGTCGAGGACTTTTTGTTCCTTGTAACGTTTTTATTGAGCTTTGATAGGATTCATCAGAACCAGAGGGAGTACTTGAAGGAGAAGTTGAGTGCGCTTCAGAGGGAACAGTCTGGGTTTCAGAATCTGGCTACGTATGATCCCGATGGCTGGTGTGATCAGCAGCAGTAGCATACAGCGCAATAAAGCAATGAATACCAGACTTAAGCATTGAATATCAGCATCTCAAACAGAAGTAATCACACGCCAAAATGAACGTAAGGCACCCAGTGCAATGGCCTAGTCTCGTTATCACAAGCAATGACATCTCTCAGACTTCGATGCCCATCGGCTGAAGTCCTTGCTACTGAGCCCGTCGGCATGTGTCGCCATTCTTCTCGTAGCTGTCGAGTTGCGTTGTGAAGTCCCCAGCATACCGATTCATCTGTCATAGATCCATCCCTCATACCTTCATACGTGATCCTCGCCATGTCTACACACAACTCGTCACAGACCTCCCATAGTGTGCCAATGACGTGACGAAAGCCCGCCAACTGGCAAGCGCTGATCAAATGGATGCTTTCGTCGATATACCTCTTGTCTCTTATCTGGCCGGTTCCACATGCAGAAAGGTAAGCAAGGAAGGGCGAATGCTCACGGAGGTTTACCTCAAGAAGGTTGGCGACTGTCAGGGGATTCTCTCTTCCGTCTTTCAGAAGCAGACGGCTTCTCATTGGATCGTGACCGTCTGTATAGCCATGGCCAGCGAAATGGAACACCTTACATTGCGGCAAGTTTGCCATGATATCATGTTTGTGCTGTCCCGGCTCATTGGGTTCCAGGCCCATCATTTTCACCAAGTTGCGAATTGTCCCTATCTCTCTAGCTGCAAACGGAAGACTGTCCTGTTCTGGCGTATGTTTCATAGCAACGAGAAGAGCTTGGTTCGGGCCTGACCTCGTGTCCCCATAAATACGTCGTCGGCTCTGTATGATTGTCTTGATAGATGAGCTGTATGATGACATGACCCTGTCTAGCACGCTGGCGCATTCATCCCCGTGGCGCCCCGCGGCATGAAGTGGGAATTTGGTCATGATGCCAGTAGCAACCCACCATATACGCGGCCATTTCTCCAGTGACGGGTCATGACGATGAGTGAAGCCCAAGGCGTTCAAGATCGGATGAGCAACTGTGTCCCAAAGCCACTCGAGAGTCTCCATCTTCCTGGGGTCATGATTCCGGGCTTCTTTCTCCATATCGTCTGGTAGCGGCACGGATCGTATCTGGTGTCGCTCCACAAGTATGGCATCGCAACGGTACTCGCTGGTATTTATGACAACAATAGGGCCACAGCTCGTAGCAGTTCTCAATTCTTCTTCGCTCGGGGCTGCCAAGAAGTCTTCAAATTCAGGCTGTTTCTGAATCTCGGCAATCACCTCATCGAGTTCGTTACCCGCGTCGTAGCGCCAATTCGGTCGAGCTTGATGCGTGGATCCGGTCTGATCCTCCTGATGAGAGGTATTGCGAGTGACTGGAGGATCCAGCTCGTCTCTAAGAGTAAGGAATCTCTTTGCAAGTTCTGGATACCTGCCCTGCAGTTTTATAACATCTGTCCGCATCTCCTCCAACGCCGTCGCAAGTACGCCGCGACCCTGCTCCAGCAACTTCAAAGCTACAGCCGGCCCTCTTCCAGCATGTAGAGCTGCTGCTGCGGCATTGGGAGATAGGCCAACGACTTGGCTGAGGAGATGCTGCTTGTCGGGATTCTCAAGAGATCTCGCTGTCAATTTTGGCACGAGACTGACGGCTACTTCTAACGCGTCGTATGCTTCTTCCCAGTCCGAATTGGTGCTGCATATCTGAAGGATTGCTATACCAGCTGATATGCGATCAATGGTAGGGTAGTTTGGCTCGCGGAGGGCTGATTTTAGCTGAGAGACGGCTCCTTGATGGTCTGCAGATGCTCCTGTTCTCGCATACCTGAGATCGAGGCTGGTGCCGAGGTTGACCAGATACCTAGCTCGTTCTGGGTGACTCTCTGGCGATTTGCTCACAGCCTCTTGCAAAGCTCGGATAGCCTCATAAAGATCGTTGCTCCTATCTTGTCGTTTATATCTCTCCATGAGCCAAATACCGAGGCTATTGAGATACACAGGTCTTCGTGTGTGGACACTTGCTGTTGCATCAGCTGCTTCCCGGGCAGCTTCGACAATGTCGTCGAGATCTGACATCGACCCTGCGCCATCCCTAGAGTATCTGTCGCCTAGTCGTATTGTGAGGCCGTTCTGATACATCGCCCTGTTAGGGTGACCGCTCGATGTCATAGCCACTGCTTCCCGTGAAAGTCCAATCGCTTCATCAAGGTCAGCTGGGTCCCTCATCCTGGTGTACTTATCACCCAGGACTGCTCCAAGATTGTGTAGATACAACGCCCTACTCAGACTGCTCTTTGGTGCCATCTCAACCGCTTGTTTGGTTACCTCGATAGCGCTTCCAAGGTCGTCTATCGCGCTGATCAAAGTATATCTGGCAGCCAGTCGGACACCGAGGCTATTCAAGGCCGTAGCCTTGCCTAGGTGGTTCTCTCGCATCATGTCGACCGCTTGTTGCAGTGTGCGAATAGAATTATCCAGATCGGCTTTCACTCCCTCTGCATCATATTTGTCACCAAACCGATTGCCAAGGCTGAGCCAGCACATAGCTTTCGTAGCGAGATCGGCTAGTGTTAGGCTAACCGCTCGCTGTGTAGCTTCTATAGCGCTCTCAATGTCCGTGGTGGCTCCTGTCCTCGAATACCTTTCCCCAAGTCGATTGCCCAAATTACATAGGTACATAGCCTTGTCTGTTGTGACTTTTGTTGATCGTGTTGCTTCCTCGGTGACTCGAATGGCTTCTTCAATGTCTGCGCTGCCGTCTCCCCTCAAATAGCCCTCACCCAGACGAACGCCAAGGTTGTTCAGCCAGCCAGCTCGGTCTGGGTGGTCCGTTGCTACAGATTGGAGTGCGATTCGGATAAGTCCAAGACTCTCTTGTAGATCAGCTATTGCTCCTGTTTTCGAGTACCTGAGTCCAAGTTGACTACCAAGGTCATGCATGTAGATCGCCCGCTGTTTTGAGTTCTCCGGGATCAGATCAAGGGCTTCTCTCAAGGCCATGATCGCGGTGTCAATGTAGGAATCTTCGTATGTTGCGGAGTATAACTCCCCAAGCGACAATCCTAGAGTGTTCAGATACATTGGTAGGTCCGGGTCGTCGAAGGGCGTTGTATCGACTATGTCCTGCGCGACCCGGATGGACTCATGGAGGTAGTCCATTTCTCCAGTTCTTGAGTATTGGCGCCCTAGCTGGATGACTAGAGTATTCAAGTATAGGTTCCGATCTGAGGAGTCGCCTGGCGTCAAATCGATAGCGCCTCGTATGGCACCGAGGGCAACATCAAGGTCAGGCCCTTTACCCTTTCTCGCATATCGATCCCCAAGGCGAAGCGCAAGACTATTGAGGTACATAGGTAGGTCCGAAAAATCTTCCACAGCTGCATTGATTGCTTGCTGAGTGATTTTGATAGACTCGTCGAGATCTGCCATGCTACTAGTCTGGGCATATTGGTCGGCGAGCGCAGTACCAAGATTGTTCAAGTACATGGCTCCATCATGATAGTCATCTGGTGTGACCTCCAAGACTAGTCGCATAATGCGAATAGCTTCTTGGATGTCGCCAGACTCTTGCGTCATAGAATGTCTCTCTGCGAGTCGGATTCCGAGGTTACTTAAACGTCCAGCTCTATCTGGTGAGTCCGCTGGTGTCATGTTGACAGCTTCTCCGCTGACTCGAATGGCTTCTTCCAGGTCATCGGCATCTCTCGTTATCAAGAATCGGTCTCCGAGTGCAACTCCAAGTTCGTCCAAACAGGCAGCCTTGTCATGGTGGGTCTGTGGCGTCTGATGCAGCGCTCTTCTCGCGTCCTGGATCACTTCATTGATCTCATCAATGTCGGACATTTTCCCAGCGAAATGGATTCCTGCCAGAAGAATCTTTTCTTATCTAATGAGAACTAACGAAACATGGAGGCCCAAGAGGCTAGAAGAGTTGATTACGCTTGTCGAACTTCCGTTCCTTGTCGGAGCAGACACCCAGAAGTCCCAAAGAAAGGTCCTCAGCTCAGCTGAGCTAAGGGTAAAGCTTTCAATAGTCAGCACTAATGCACGTCAGCCGCCACGATATGGAAAAATGGTCGATAGAGGAATGCGGCATTCTTCCCAAAAAAGGCCTAAGAAACATAAATATATTTATAGGCCCCGATAAAGAGAACTTTGTAAAGGAAGTACTAACAAATCGTAAATAAAAATAGTTCCACTTTACTAAGAATAGTATAATTATTTTATTAGGCTTATAACTTATATATTATATTACAATGTAATTTAATTTATTATTAGAAAGACAAACTAGAGTAATCTAAGATAATTAAGTTATAAAAAAGTTAAATATCTCTATAGCCAATACGCAAGGTATAGCTAATAGGGTCTTATATAATAAAAATAATATAATATAATGCTTATTTTTTAGCATATTATAATATATAGCGTTATATACTATACTGAAAAATATAATAACTTTAATATTAAGTTTCAAG